>CM030856.1:9631652-9754152 GCA_018105865.1 Metaphire vulgaris
ATTATTCTTATTAGCTAAATTAGCTGTTATTTTCATCTAATTTCATGTTTTGTTATAAAATGTAATGCATGGTATTGGAAATAAACTTTCAAACTTCAAACTTCAAAAACTGACGAAACTTGTTGAACGTATTTAATCGCGGTTTATAGCCGAAGTTAAGACTGACACAGAGGAAAAATAAAATTACTTGTAAAAAATACTTCTTCAACGATTCTAATATTTTGATCTAGTTTTCGTTCTTCTCAGATGTTTTGTTCTATGCAACAGAATCGATCATTAGGACGGCTGGAGTAGTATAGGAGGCTACACGAATAGGACAGCTGCCGATGTATAGATAGAGACCGTGGTTTTTTCCTTCAGCGATTCATTTTGCGGCATCGGATTCGGAAGAATGTCTTTTACTAATTTTCGTCGACGGACAGCAACAGAGCGAGTTCCTTTCGCGACAGCTTCCCGTCATCGTTCTTATCGAAGACTCGTAGGACCGCTTCCTTGTAATCCTGAACGTCCTGTAATTTCACATTCTGTTGAGCAAAACAGAACACACTCGCGTTTTTAAAACCGCTGTAAACGAGTAAGTAAAATCTCTCGGATGTTGCAGTAAAGATTCCGGGAACTTTAGTTACTTTACAGGTTATTGTTTCTCGCTAATCGTGACTTTACGTGCTCAGCTAAACTTCCATTTTTGCGTGTGCGCCATCTTCTTACGTTACCTAAAAAAATTTGAGATTTTCATCGTAACAAAAAAAATCGGCAGTTTTCCTCTCAAAACGTTCTTCCATTCGACGCAAGATGTGACGGGCTATTTCCCTAACCCCTAATGCATATCCGCCTTAACCTGGAATCTGGAAGTACGGACTGACCTTTGGATTACAACCTTCTTCCGATTATTCACTGAAGCGACCATCGACTGGTGCAGATGTACTACTACAATGGCGCTAAAGAAGTCTACTACTATACTACTACTACTACTAATTCCGACAAGCAAACAAGCCGTCGCTGTATAGGCCTATATGGGAGAAAGTCAATAACCAAGCTGCATTCCCTTCTCACTAAAATCTTCCTTTGCCAAACTTGCGCAAATCTGTCCCTCATCTCATACGCTGTTTTTTTTAAAATAACAGTAATGTCAGTAATTAATCTGTTATAAAACTACAGAAAGACGCTTATATTATAATAAATACCTGGTCCGTTTTTGTCATAATGTCTCTTATCAAGGCCAGTAACTCCTTTCCTTCGATGAAATTGTTCCCATCCTAAAACCAACGACGATCGACTTATTAATTAATCAATGGCGGCTCCAGGAAAATGTCGATGCGCCCCTCTATTCTGGAACCCAGGGTCCGCCATGTTAGTAGCTGGTTATATTCTGAGTCACTTAGTCTATCCTGAAATAGCTATGGAAAAGGTGGATGGTCAGTCTGGCTATGGTCAATGTATTTGGCAAGTGGGAGGGGACGTTGGGGTGGCAACTTCTAAGCTTGGGGGCCAACCATTTGTTGATAGGTATGCAGTAGTAAGTATAGGGTCCCAACAGGGGGGCCACTGGAGAGGCAGGCATTCAATAGGTGAGGGGCACGGGTCCGAGTCCCACATGCATGTCGAGCCGCCAATGTAATTAGTTATCGACCAAATGACGTCGATTCTTTTGCAAAAGTATCTTGATTCCATATTATTTCTTACTCTTGTTCGTATTTTTAACGCATGCTACCAGGGGCGGTTCCACGTTAGGGATGACTGGAGATGCATCCCCCACCGGCCCACCAAAAATGCGTCTTCAATGGGAGATGATCGTCTAAACGGATTCGCCTTGATGGTATATCCACAAAGATATGGACAATGGACATATCTGTAGACAATGTCATCGACGAATAATATTCGCTTCCAGCAAAAGAAAACTCGATTTTGCACTATGACTTTGTACAATGTACAACCAGACTAAAATGGCTTTTATAGGCTACATTGTCAATTCTGAACGTTATATTTTATAAATCAAATCTACAGATTTCTTCTAAACCGTTTCCATATAATTCCCTTGACAATTGGCGGGATCTTCCTAGAAATTCATTGCACCCCCCCCCACCAAGAGTTCTTGGAACCGCCACCGCACATGCACTCATTGTCACCAGACTGGACTATTGTAATGGTCTCCTGTTGGGTCTACCGGACAGCCAACTCAAACGGATGCAGGCCGTCCTCAACACTACAGCGAGGACGATGTTCGGGTGTAAATGGCATGATCACGTGACGCCATATCTCCGGGACAAACTCCACTGGCTCAGGGTGCCGGAACGCATCGTTTTTAAGCGATGTTGCGTGACCTACCGGGCTCTCCATGATCCCACATGTCCGGAATATATTTCCGCTCTACTACGGACCCCGCAGATGACGAATGAGCGCCGACAACTTCGCTCCAGTACTCGATTACTGTTGTATGTCCCTCCTCCGCTCAAGACTGCAAAGCTAGGCGAAAGATCCATCAGTCGAGGAACCCGCATCTCTGGAACTCCCTCCCTGAATATGTCACCAAGGCCACCTCCTCCCTTCTCTAAGAACCTCAAGACGCACTTATTTAGTTTTTCGTATGCATGTTGATGTAAAGCGCTCTTGTTTTTGACTGTTAGCCATGCTACTGCGCTGCATAAATTGTCCGGGATAGAATAGAATAGAATGCTACATAGGTTATATGGAAAGATTAATTAAACCGGTGACGATATAAATGCAAGACGCTGATTTCTGGAATGACCTTCTGGAATGGTCTTCTACGGTCAAATTTGAAGTACCGTCGATTGATACCGTCATAGTATTAGACCTGGTGCTATAGAAGTGCATAATTTATTATTAGTTATTTGCTATGACGCAATAAATCAATAGCATTGCCCGTGAATGTTGATGTTCGTGATGCTCTTCACTTACGGGATCGTAATGCTTGAAAATCTCGTCGAAATTTTGTCTGGAAAGCTAAAATATATTGCAACTTATACAAACCATAGCATTCATTTAAATCAGCAACAATAAAAACCTATTCAAAGAAAGAGGACAAAGTCATTAGTAGCATGCGTGATCAGTGGCGGTTCCACGTGGGGATGAGTGGGGATGAATGCCCCACCGGACTTCTGGACTTTTTCCACGTGTTAAACCCATTTTTTGAATAAAAGTCTAGTAAGACTACGGAAAAAACTGCGGATGACTTTTTTGCTTGTCAACCTATTTTTCGGTTAAAGTGTAGTAAAATTAGAGGGAAAATGCCCTTTTGTCGCCCTTTTTCGGGCAAATTTTATTGATTTTTCCTTCTCTTTTCATCCCCACAAACTTCCTATGAATTTATTTTATTCCCCCCACCAAGAAATCCTGGAACCGCCACTCTGCGTGATGAAGAGCTTTGAGCCATGTATAATATATGCACGACCTGGTATCTCTATCAACACGAAAAGAAAACCAATGAAGCCTGCGGTTTGATGGACCTACATTGACAAGACCTGTACAAGACCATGCTCTGCATCTAGAAAAGAAATATTTCAACTATGTGTCTGGCCTGCCCTGTCGCTTTGTGCCTCATTCGCTGGGGTACAAAGACTTAAACGGACCATGGATTGACTTTATGTTGTCGGTAGACCATATTTTGCAGAAGTATCGCTGTGAACAGTTGTATTAGAAATACTGGAAGGGACGGATGATGGCAGAGTGGGTTACGCGCTGGAGCGGTAGGCTGACGGAGCGGGTTCAAGCCCCGTTAGCGCCCCTAGTGGCATTCACACTGGCAGTAATGCCTCCTCAGCCACTTTAAATCATGTTAAGTTAAGCTAAGTTTTCCTTTGGTCATTTTTATAATGTCATTCCATATTCTGAGAGAGGTGCTAGATTAAAATAATGTGTACACCTACACGATATTGAAAACAGTGTTAGACACATGACACTATTGAAATGGCTAAAATCGCAGTTTAACAATTATTTCTGAAAAATAAAAAAAAACTCCCCACTATAAGACTATTAGACTAGTTCAAATAAACCAATCAACACATAATTATAATATTTACTTATTACCTTTTTTCTTGCTGTGAATTTGCGAAGGAAATTTTCTTCTATTGGAAGCAGGCTATCAAAGAAGCATACAAAGACATTATTAGTGTTAGCCTTTACTTGTGCTCTGACTGATCTCCTACTGTCTTACAGATGGATCTTCCAAATAATAAAGTCACATCGGAATCTCACACGTCTCAAAATATGTAAGAAGAAGAAGATAGCAATAGACAGACAACAATGACCAAAGGTGCAGCGATTAATTATATTATCGGTGACCTGTAGTCAGTGACGGTTCCAGGATTTGGCAAGTAGTGGGGGGGGGTAGTGTTTAATCTAGACTCTTGAACTCCGGGGGAGACTGACAAGGCCGGGGAAAGTCAGCTAGGAGGTTGCTGTTAGTTGATGTAGCATGCCAAAATTTCCGATGGGAATTTGAACATTCCGGGGGGAAAGGGCAATTTTACACTCCCGGAAACAGCCTAGATTAAACCCTGGTAGAGGGCCGTTGGGATGACAACTTCTGAGCATGGGGCCAACTATTTGTTGCTAGGTATGTAGTATTGAGTACAGGATCCCAACAGGAGGCCACTGGGGGGGGGGCAGGCAGTCAATATGGAGGCACGCGTTGAATAAATGAATTTTTATTTATTTACTTTGCAAACTCTCCGAGTTCGATTTTTCCATCTTTGTTTACGTCGACTTTTTCGAGAACAGATTCGCGAAATTCATTCAGTTTGGCATCGCACACTTCTTTCTGTTAGAGAAATAACAGCGCAGTTAAGGACTTCGATACGAAAAGCAAAGTTAATCGACTTTACAGAATGACTCCTTTCAATGATGCAGACAACAGAGTATTTTGAACCAGCAAATTACGAAAACTTTAGCATATTATTATTGTTAAGATAGCCTGTCTGCGACTGCGACTTGTTAGAACGTCAAATGAGAACATACTACAGTGTGAAATTTCTATTAGCATGGAGGCATCTGTGTTTGCAATTTCCAGAAATCTTTCTTGTGTTGTGCATGGATCGGCTTTGATTCAGTGTGTGGGGTTCGCTTACGAATTGAGTCGATGAGGTTAAAACAGTCAATAAGACATTGCTTCCTCTCACATGCATCGAAACAACCATTGGCACTAGTTCTTTCTCAGCGTGTTGCTCAAGACTCCGAAATTCAGCACCATCATCACTTCGCATAACTACTGTAACAACTTATCTTTCAGATCTGGCCTTAAAACACATCTGTTTGACTTGGCATATCCCCCTTAGATTGCTCTCCCGCCGTTTCGGACTGATCTTCTGGCTTGACCTGGCTCTAATGCTATTTGGATTTGGTGCGCCATCGGCTGATGCCCTGGGCATTATGATAGTTATAGAAGTTGATTGATTGATTGATTGATTGATCAACATCAACTACTTGTTATCCCTTTCGGTAATGTATTTGGATTATAATTTTTTCCTGCATAATGGCTATCATGAGTTTGTTCGTAATCACTTCTCGTATGATCAGATTTTGAATAAAATTCAGAGATTTTAAGCCACTATTAGGCTAACTCAAAATTTAGTCCTATACTTGATGGGAGATGTTAGAATCATTAGAAAATATCAAATACGCAAGCGTATATACTTTGCCGTTTCTAAATGGTCAAGCGAAATTTAGCAAACTCCTCAAAGAAGACTCACTCCTTTGCAACCCATTAGATCCACCAGAAAATTATCCAGTTCCTTTTGGTCCAGAAAACCACTTCCGTCCTAAAAAATAAAAAAGACGACATAGAACCGAAAACCTATTAATTGTGTCACTAAAATGGCTCAGTCAGTAGTGGGGACTGAAATGCTTACCTGTGGAGAGGCGTTATAGCCAACCGTTTCTTGTTAGTATGGTGCCGACAAATGTAAAAAGGGGGTTAGCACAAATTCCAGGAGGCCGATATCAAATGATGACGATAATGACGATGATGATGATGATGATGATGATGATGATGATGATGATGATGACGACGACGATGATGATGATGATAAACGACTCTGTCTAATCAGGTGAATCAGTCACATATTATTAAAAGTAAGCTAGAGTTTGCAAGCAATTTAAATCAATTGGCCAGCATTGCACTGCGTGTTGTCATCATCATCATCATCATCATCATCATCCTTTGCAACCCATTAGATCCACCAGAAAATTATCCAGTTCGTTTTGGTCCAGAAACATCATCATCATCATCAACATCGTTATCATCATCGTCATCGTCATGTTCGTCATCGTCATCATTGTCATCGTCGTCGTCATCATCATCATCATCATCATCCTCGTCGTCGTCGTTGTTGTTGTCGTCGTCGTCATCATCAACAATGCAGTTCGTTCTAAGTTCCTCAGCTACTCGCTTTCATGTCTACGCCAGCTGTTTTCTTTGGTTTGCGTTGACTGTTTTCCATTCTCGAAGTCATCTTGTTTGTCTCATTCGATTCCGTCCGGTCTGTTCCTGCAGCAAATGCCGTGGTGCCAGCCAGACTACGTTGGCATTACCTGCATTACCTTGGTCGACCCGCTAGTTCCAACAAATATACATTCCCACGCACGCAATGGAAATGGGCGAACTTATCGTCAAATATTTCCTAATATGGAGATACATTGTATCCCTATAACTGTGGCGGATTCTTGCATTTCAAGTGAAGCTACAGTATGCGCTTCAGAGATGGCAATGGGTCATGGGTAATGGCAGGGGCGGTTCCACGTTGGAGATGACTGAGGATGCATCACCCCCCACCGGACCACCAAAATTGCGCATTCAATGGAAGATGATCGTCTAAACGGATTAGCCTTGATGCAATATGAATATCCACAAAGATATGGGCATATCCATAGACATTGTCATCGACAAATTCACTTCCAACAATAGAAAACTCAAAAAATTTTGAACTATGACTTTGTACAACCAGACTAAAATGGCTTTTATACATTGTCAATTCTGAACATTATATTTTATAAAGCATATCTACAGATTTCTTCTAAGTCGTTTCCATACAATTCCTTTGACAATTGGCGGGATCTTCCTAGAAATTCATTGCATCTCCCCCACCAAGAGTTCTTGGAACCACCACCGGGTAATGGGTCATATAAGTCAACACTATGGTGTGCTTATATGGATCGCCGAATGTTGCCTCGTCAGTTTTTTTGGCGCGATGCTAAAACGGAAAGTAATATATACCTTTGACAGAAAATATGACGCTTAAGCTTGAAAAGTCACGGTTGAATTGTACAATATACTTGCCGTTAAAGCAACAAGTCAAGCACAAATCCAAGTTAGTTATACGTCGTTAATCAAACTACCATTTAAACGAACAAAAATTCACAAAACATTAGGAAATGATTTTGATTCGATGTTCTACCAATACGAAAACTTGTATTAGTCGTTGCTCTGATGTACCTTGTCATAGTACGACCAGATTTTCATGAAGTCAATGGAATTCAACTGAAACAGATTGCAATACATCTTTATATTATCCTTACTATCCAATACATTCGCCAACAGAAATCCTTTACTATACGAAATGGCCAAATTTTCGACGCAGGGTTTCGTTTTAATGTGTTACAGCACATGTAACACTGCCTCTTGCGTTTCGAAAGAGAGAAATAATAGCAACACATAGGAAAGAACTTCACAAAATTCGGCGTTTAAATTCCAGGCATTGTTCCATAGTTAAGCCTAGTTCTGGGGTATGACCAGTGGCGGCTCCAGGATTTGGCAAATGGGGTCGTTGGGGTGGCAACTTCTAATCATGGGGGCCAACCATTTGTTGTTAGGTATGTACTATTAAGTATAGTGTCCCAACAGGGGGCAACTGAGGGGGCCAGGCACTCAATAGGGGCGCACGGCCCCCGCCCCTGTGGAGCCGCCACTGGGTATGACAGGTACATTTTATGAAGGGTCAAATTTTGTATGACTGTTGTCCGAGGGCCAGGTAAATAGATGCTTGGTTACAGAAACATGGTTCATAAATATTAGAAAACAGGCATGTTGAAAACAAGACGTTAAACCTATTTGTAAGTAATAGAATAAAGTTATTTATCTTTTCATTGTCTTCGCGGGCCAGTTCACAACCCTTGGCGGGCCGGATCTGGCCCGCGGACCGCCATTTAAATACCCATGTCTTAGACGATTTTACTGTCAAAAATCTCAATCGTTTACAATTTAAAAATCACAAATATAAGACCTGAACTGTGAACTGTGGCTGGTGAACTGCATTGGCGCAGCCACGGAGAATACGGGGAGTCTGGCCCCCTATTCTAGTTCGGATCGGCAGTGTTTTATACAGGCCTGTTAGGAGGGGAGATTTTCCCCAAAACCTCAAAATTCCCCCTCCCAAAAAATCTCAGCACTTACACAAATTTTGCATTGAACTGTGTCTTTTCCCCTCCAACCAAGTCGATTTCCTCCCAAAGGCCTGGAGTCTGGATAAAACGCTGCGGATCGGTCGTGGGATTTGCGTAAAATTGTTGAGAATTCTCGGGGGGAGGGGAGGATGGATAGGGAACATGACCGAAGAGAACCCTCGAATTTGCGAAGAACTCTTTGAGATTTCTTTTTGTTGTTTTTACCCGAATATGTCGATATACCCCCTACATCGAAACCCTGGCTACGCCACTGTTGAACTGTCTGTGCATTTCTCTTGAGTAAAATGTTAAAAGTTGTAGCGTAATCTAAAATCTCACCTGCTGAAGGTCGACGAATTTTCCCAGGAAGTTCTAGAACAAAAGAATTTCCAGCAAATTAGCGAATCATCGCTTTATTATTATTTCGGCTTATTTTCGCTTATTATGAACGAAGCGCCGTCATACATTGTATTGCTAAAGCGCTGTCTGGATAGTGATTTGTTATAGAGATGTTATATTATACTTCCCTGTCTCTAATGCAGTGGAGGCTCCACCGGGGGGTCTAGGGGGGCCCGTGCCCCCCTATTGAGTGCCTGCCCCCTCCAGTGTCCCCCCAGTTGTGACCCTATACTTAATGATACATACATTAAACAACAAATAGTTGGCCCCCATGATTAGAAGTTGCCCCCCAACGGCTCCCCAACTTGCCAAATCCTAGAGCCGCCACTGCTCTAATGTTATACGTTTTTCGAATTTGACATTATTTTAGTAGTAGTAGTAGTAGTAGTGGTAGTAGTAGTAGTAGTAGTATTAGTAGTAGTAGTAGTAGTAGTAGTAGTAGTAGTAGTAGTAGTAGTAGTAGTAGTAGTAGTAGTAGTAGTACATAGTCGCAGTGTTTGGGAACAGGGGTTACTGGCCATTCGGTGGCAAAGGAGGTTTCCAGCGCCACCTTGATTTTTTTAATTGACTCGATGGTTCATAAACCGCGTGTATACAGTATTACTGTTTTAACAGCTTGTCGTAATATATTCTCCGATTCCGACAATTTCCAGCACCCCACCCATTTCATAGTCGAATACTAAGGGCGTAGCGACGGGGTGATTGGGGTGTATCGGCATATATACCCCCACACACAAAAATCAGGCAACCTTAAAGTTTTATATGTGTTTTTAAGATTTTCAACGTTTTAAGATTTATAACCCTCCAGATCACATTATACCCCCAATAAAATTCCCGGCTACGCCCCTGTCGAAAACGCTACTGTATGGTGGTAGCAAGTCAATTTTGTTCGAGATCAGAACAGTGGCGGCTCTACAGGGGGTACGGGGGCCCGTGCCCTCCCTATTGAGTGTCTGCCCCCCTAGTGACACCCTTGTTGGGACCCTTTATTTAATACTACATACCTAACAACAAATGGTTGGCCACCCCATGATTAGAAGTTGCCACCCCAACGCCCCCACCCCACTTGCCAAATCCTGGAGCCGCCACTGAGTCAGAAAAGAGAGGAACCTAGAGGAACTAGGCCTATTGTGTACTTGCTCAGATATGTTCTGTGTTGGTGAAAGCTCGGACTTAAGTAATCGAGACATGATTATTTATTCTCGCCAGTGTTTAAACACGAAATTCCGAACATTGTTTTGTGGCGGCTGCATGCTTGTCTCCTCTATCGGATGCTCTCCTCGTCCTTTCCTTATTGAAATTCTGATTAATTTCGAATACGATCGGTGCCCAGCCAAAGGCCTCAGCAGAGCGAATGCAAAACCATACGCTGTACATGGCTCGATTAATCAAATAACTGTTGACTTCCCATCGCTGCAGCAATAACGCGAAGGCGATATATCTCAGTGCGTCATATCAACTCGTAAAAACAGAAAAGACTGTCTTCTATAGGATCAATCGTCGTCCTGCAGAATTCGCGATGATTGTGTTTCGGTGATAATAATCGAAAAAATAAAATTGCAGTTGTTTTTGTCGATTTTCTGAGTGATAACTTATATGACTAAAACTTGTGGATTTGATCATCTGGTTCGTGCGATCTATTAAGTTCAAACCAGTCCACAAACTACTGTATATTGAATTCATAAATGCAATATTTCTACTGAGATTTTTAAAACTTATATAAACAGCTGGCTCTCGCTCGCTGTCCTAGGCGCCAAAGGGGCCGTCCATACAGTACGTCACTCTAACTGTGACAGTTTTGACCCCTCCCCGTCTCGGACCCTTAAAGTACGCCACGAATCTCGGACCCTCCCTTCCACCCCATCAAGCTTCGTTCATAAATTACGTAACGCAGGTTTTCTATTTAATAAAATCGAGTTTCTCGTTCAATTTTCAGCAGCAAAACCAAGAGATATTCAACTTCCGGCAATGTTGACGAATATACAGGGTGGCGCAAAAACCGGACTAGTCAAATTTGGGTTTGCATTTAATATCGTCCGATTTTTTGTGTCACCCTGTAGTTGAGATATTAAATTCCACGTACAATACATAGCATAATAGGTCTATAGGCTAATTACTATGCACCAGTGGTATCTTCTGTTAGAATACATCCATAACAAGAGAAAGCAAAATATCATCGCATAGTTAATGTTTTATATGTACGGAAAGTGTGACGTCACAGTGGTCTTTACCACCCCTCCCCTGCCACACTTTCTTAGACCCTCCCTGTCGAGCAAGACGTACTTTATGAACGGTTACGTACTGTGTTATTTCTAGGATTTTGAATTTGGGGGTGTCGGGAAAAATCTGGGGGTGTCGGAATTTTTAAGTCTCTGCCCGAAAAATTGGGGGGTTTTAAGGGTGTTATGGGGTGTAAAAATATCCCTGGTTCCGTATGACATCTTCAAGACAAGTCGTTCCTTCTCATCCAGCGAAAATACTGAAAGTCCCTTTCTATTTTGGTCGTAACTTTTCCAGAGATCAATGTCGGTGTTTAATCTAGACTCTGGACAACGGGGGGGGACTGACAAGGCCGGGGAAAGTCAGCTAGGGGCTGCTGTTAGTTGATGTAGTATTCCAAAATGTCCGGGAGAATTTGAAATTTTCTGGGGGAAAGGGCAATTTCTCTCCGGAAACAGCCTAGATTAAAGCCTGATCAATGTGTTTAGTGGAAAATTTGCTTTAGCCTAATGCAATATGATTCTCGTTTGCTTATTTCAAAAATCTTCTTCGTACAGAGTAATCAGTGGTCCCGGATTTAATTAAGCATCGCGTGTATACGGAATATACTAACGTGCATTTGTATTACGTATGCTGTACAAGCGTATACATCGTCAGCATCAATAAAGCATTTAAAAATAACGCTTTTTGAACTTTGGAAATATTGACACAGCGCAAAGTGTAGACTAACCTTCATAACTGGGTGTTGTTTTTGCGTAGGACCTATAACACGCGTGACTTAGCTCTAGCTACGGCTTTAGCAGTTTCGACTTGATAGGTTGTGGCCTAAACAAGCGACAGGTAGCATCCTGAATCGCTTATTATTATTATTTTTTATTTTTGCAAGTCAAAACCGGTAAACATTGGACAACGTCGTCTACGTCGCACTCAGAACGACTGACGACCACGACCACCCCAACGCAGCTCACTAGGCTCTCGAAAACCGATGCTTTGTTCACGTAGAGTCGCGCAGGTGTTGTAGGCTCAAAGCATTGGTGTAGCCGCGGGGGTGAGGGCATGCGGGGTACGCCTGCCCCTCCCTATTCGGGCCGGGACCGGAAGTCAGATTCGGTCAAAACCGGTGAGTAGTTGGGACAGAAGTAGGATGAGTTTGAGAAGAAGACACCAGACTTTAAACGTATAACATATAAACTATACATAAAGGCTATATAATATATGTAATATATAAACTATATACAGTATAGCATATGCATATATATATACCCTCACAGAGTTATTTCCCCTAATCAAATTCCTGGCTACGCCCCTGGTCGAGATGCCCCTTGTTCTGGAACCCTCGCTGCGCCACTGACTCAAAGAGTGGCCTTGGTGTACCAGTGAGATGCTTACTATAGTCTACTAATTGTGTTGTCGGGAGAGTCATCTTCCACGAATTCAAAGCTGAAGGCGTGGAAGGGGGGAAGTAAAAATATTCTAAATCTGTCAAACGGAGGATTCTCGAGGATTACCTGTTGGATTAGACGCCGCCAGCGGATATTGGCATAAATCGCGCAATGGGAGTCACTATAATAGTGTTTCGAACATTTGTTGAGATTTTGCAAATCGGCTTTGGCTTAGCCTACAGCGTTTCGATCGAAATGCAGCATGATTATGCTCACGAGCATAGGCGTAAACTTCTATTAGACCGCCAGGCTCGATGCGCCCCCCCCAGTTTTTGAGAGGCTAAGCTAGAGAAGGGGAAGGTGTGTGGAAGATTGGGCCCCAACTTTTTCCTCCAATTTTACGCCTATAATCCGCACGAGGGATCGTACACTGTATACAGATTAGAAGATACAAGGAAATGATCTCGAATTCTTCAAACAGCTGACGGATTGGTTACGAATGACTTAAATGCTTCAAACTCAGTAGCGTTCAGAGGGGGACCGGTGGGGCGGTGGCCCCGGGCGCCGACCAGATGGGGCGGGGGGGCAAAAATTGAATCGGCGACCTTTGTTTTGGGTCGCGTCAAACATGTTCTTTATCGACTTGGCTCCGGGCGTCAACCACTCTCTGCACGCCATTGCTTTTTATTCTTAGGCCTAGGAAAAATTATTAACTAAAGCATCAGTCTTTATTTCCACAGGTGGAACGCATTCGAACCAAAAAATCAATTTCAGTATTGACAAAAGTACACTTTTTAGGACTCAAGAGTCAACTTAGCAGAGTTAACTGTAGAAAAATCTTATGTAAATGTTTTGCATGATCTGACCAAGAACCACTAAACACAATCAAATCATCAAAGAAAGCATCACAAAAAATCTTCTCTTGAATACCCTTGATCAACATTCTGCCTAGCTTGGCAAAAGTAGCAAACCAAACCCAAAACTCGTAAATTTCAATAGAAAATTACCATGCATACAAATCCTGTCAAAAGAATCGAACTATCGTATGCAAAGGATTTTGCCAGAAACCCTCAGTCATATCTAACTTACTCATAAATTTAGCTTTTCCCACCTTATCAATAAGATCCTCCATCCGAGGCAAAAAGATCGAAGAGGTTTTTTAATCATCAAGTGCAATAAACAGCCGTTGTATAAGCATCATAAAGACGATAGTAAATAGAAGATATCTAATAAAAGTGAACCAAATATAACAGCTTGTAAAACTAAAAGAGGGACACAAGTGCTTTATTTTGGTTCATAATGAGTGAGCACATCTATGCTGTAAACCGCTGGGGGTAATAGTCTAGACAGGGCCATCTTTAGAATTTTGGGCGCCCTAGGCAGATTTTCATTTTCGGAAATTTTCGCCATCATTAACATACGGAAAAAACGGAAAAAGCCTGATCACGAGCAAAATAATAAAAAAGGTGTCAGCTCTACGGAATAGCCTGACAAGCAAAAAACGCTATTCGCTCATGAAAAATTTTCATCCCCGTTTTATTTCGCCCCTACAAAATGTTTCGACCCTAGGCAGTGCCTAAACTGCCTGGTGGTTAAGGTGGCCCTGAGTCTAGACTATAGGCCTACAACTAAGACGACGTCCATTTCTCAGAAACTCTTCTATGAAAGTGGCCATCGTGTGGTCTTTTGTATAAAAAGCAACCGACAGGTCTAAGAAATGGATTGCCGTGACATTGCTATAGTATCCATTGAACACAGAAATCAGATGGTTTGACAAGATCAACAACAAAAAGGTATAAAATAAAGAATGAGCATAA
This sequence comes from Metaphire vulgaris, assembly GCA_018105865.1. Taxonomy (NCBI): domain Eukaryota; kingdom Metazoa; phylum Annelida; class Clitellata; order Crassiclitellata; family Megascolecidae; genus Metaphire; species Metaphire vulgaris. The sequence continues at coordinate 9,645,865 of CM030856.1, forward strand.
AGAAAGACGTCATCCAAATAATCATTGAAAGGAAACCGACTGTTTGGCCATATCTGCAGAATGAGTGATGAAAGACTGATAAAAAGAATCATGCTCGGAGTAATGGAAGGCGAAGACACAAGAGGAAGACTACGAAAAGAATGGATAGACATTTATTGTCCATGTTGCGCCATTCACATTGTCTATTAGACAATGTTAAAGAATGGCGCAACATGGACATGCAGTATTTGTGTGAAGCTTACAAAACCACACAAGACATAGACGAATGGAGGAGACGAACTTAAACTGCAATGGACACCAACGGGTATTGCGTTCATGGATAACAATGAACGATAACACGGAATACGGTTGCGAATAGGCAAAAGAGCTACTCTATTTCGGCGGAATGAAATCTGCAAAAGAGCATTAACACAATCTATTTCGGCGGAATGAAATCTGCTGACAAGAATCTTTAGCCATTGGCGTCTAAATAGACACAATCTTTCTGATTTGCCAGTGGGCGGAATATAGAAATACAAGATTGTGCTGCGGCTATGGCGAATTTATACAATGATAAGCTCTTCGCGTTCAACGAACTTGGACTTAAATTTTAAATCGAGATGTTTCACACTTAAACGCGCAAAATACAGGGTGGCGCAAAAACCGGACTATATTAAATGCAAACCTAAATGTGACTAGTCCGGTTTTTTGCGCCACCCTGTATGATGTGAAAACACCGATTAGTGACCGAGCAGTAAAACCAGTTTTATTCAGTTAGTTGTCCAGGCACATCACAAGCACTGCGGGATATCGAGCTAAAATCAAGACTCGTAGCGACGCAGACAAATAATATTTGGCGTATTTCAATAGCTTATGGGCTGCTAAACAGTGTTTATTCTAGGCCTGTTTTGGGGGGATTTCCCTCCAAAGTTTGAAAATCCCCCCAAGAAAAATTTCTATATGTTGCGTCAAGGTTTTTGGGCAGACAAACCATATCCCCAAACATGTAAAACTCCCCCCTAATTATATTCTATTCTATTCTACATGACGATTTATATAGCGCAGTAGCATGAGCGAGGGCCAAAGTCAAGAGCGCTTTACATGGAACAATCGTACGATGAGTTGAAAAGGTGCGTTTTAATGTCGTCTAATGTCAAGGTGGCTAGAATAAACACTTACTGCTAAACATCTGCACTATGGAGTTTAATTTATTAATATATTGCTAAAAGCTTCGATGCTTGCGTGGCATGCGTGACAAGACGACGTTTCTAAGCTGTATACAGAAACTCAAAACACACAGTGACTAGCACTATAAAGTGAACAGGTTTCGCTGAATATGATACTCGCTGCGTCAAGTATGTGCAAAGGTGCCCGCTGTATTATCACCGCTGTATAACTATAAGTATGCGCATGTTAAGGACTACAGAACTTACAGAATACTACCGTAGTACGTGGCCGTTTGTAGCCAGAGCTGTTTTAAGGTCTTCGTAGGCCATATGCACTCCATATTCGCACTAAATACTGTAGATTGACATACGACGAAATTTATTTTTCTTTGCTCGTCAAGACAACTGGGCCGCTGGCATCCGCCAACCCAGGGATATTTTACACCCCCTAACACTCCAACACCCCCCGCAATTTGAGACCGACCACTGCCCCCTAATTACAATTATGACGTCGTATCAATACCACCATCCAATACGGTTGCGCAGCACACAGGACCGTACCAGAGGCGGATCTAGGGGAGGGCAGGGGGGTACACATGTCCCCGGGCGCCGAGGTGAGGGGGCGCCAAAATTGGATATTTGGGTAAGTGAAATGCACAATAAAGTAGAAGAAACACTTGCGAGGACCTTTTTTTGCTCGCCAGCACTATATGAAGAGAGAGTTGAGGGGCGCCGAAAACGATGTGAGGACCTTTTTTGCTTGCCAGTTGTTATAGGGGCGCCGAATACCCTAGATCCGTCTCTGGACCGTACATTGCAGTACGTTAAAACTGAGTACACGTTATTAGTAGAGAAAGTTTAAATCATGGGGCATTTTATTTCTATGGCGCTGACTCATCAGTGCAATGCACTTTCAATCATGTCACTAATGTGACTAGCCCTGTGATGCACGTGCCAATGTCAGTGTTTAATCTAGACTCCTGGACTCCGGGGAGAAACTGACAAAGCCGGGGAAACTGAAAAAACCGGGGGGGAATTCAGTTAGGGGGCTGCTGTTAGTTGATGTAGTATCCCAAAATTTCCGGGGAATTTGAAATTTCCGGGGAGAAAGGGCAATTCTCCCCGGAAACTGCCTAGATTAAACCCTGGCCAATGTGTTAGTTTGTAGACGTTGTTTCATGTGTTGCAGTTGACTAGACCTCTTGTTAAGCAGCTAAGAAAAAACACATCTCATGACTACTGTCAGTTAATTTTGTAAGAGCTCAGCAAAAGTCGATAAACTAGGCAGACCTCACATTATGGGCCTATATTGATGCCCGTCTTATGAAGGTTTCAGGTCGCCGACTGTTAGGTTCGAACCCCGCCCGCGGCAGATTAGCTCTGCGCAGAGGTGTTTCAATCAGCAAAGTTACCGACCTGCCTGCATCGTGGCGGATTTAGCGTAGGCCTAAGCCTACGTCTCTCATTACATGCAAATAAAAATTCGACGCAATTAGCATTTGAAAACTCTTCTGTGCCACAAATACACTGTGTCCAGAAAAAAGGGACCCCCCCTAAACACATCGCAATAACTACCTCGAACCTTCACCGATTTATGCAAAATTTGAAGCACATAGAGAAACATATTATAGTTGTGTCATTAGCGCAAAATTTCAATAGAATCCGTTTACTCTTTTGAGCAGTTTGTAACTTTTGCAGTCATCTGTCACATCATTTCTTATAGTTTTCTGTCTATGTATTGGCTGACGTCATTTTTACGCCATTGAGTGTGTTGACAAACAGAATGTTTTTAAATGTTTCTAAATGAAAATCATAGGGGCTGTCCATTAATTGCGTCAACAAAATAGGAAAGGGGCCTCAAAAGTTCGAGTTTTTGACAGGGGAGGGTCAAGAGAAGTTGACGTCAGCTAATTTCATCTTTTTGAATAATCAAAAATAGGAAATTTCATGGAATGCTATTTATTACAAAGCCTGACAAACAACAAAGATAATCACCACATTTTGACACTTGATTAGCAAAAAAGTCATCACCTCAAAAATAATAACCGTTTTAGGTAGAGGGGCCGTCACTAAAATTAGGGGGCCAGAAGATTTTTTGCATAATTAATTATAGGGGTCACTGAAAGTTTGACAGTTGTTGACAAAGGGAGGGGGTACAAAAATTGTCCAAAAATTGTTGGCGCAATTAATGTATAGGGGGGCCTAGCCCTCTATTCAATTTAATTTTATATTAGAATTGAAATGCTGTATGTAATAGACGTCTATAAATAGGCCTACTTGACATTGGTTTTCAAAGTTATCAGAGGGTTCCCTTTTTCCGGACACAGTGTAGCCATAAGCACGTCTTGTATACAATGTATACAATTGTATACTTGTATACAATACTTTGCTGCGACTGCCTACCTGGATCTACATTCTACAACCTCGAGACCACCACAGACAACGGATTACGGACTATGGATTACCTAGATTGAGCGCTCGTGAATAAGCTGGTGCACTGCGCCAAGCTTTCGGGCAGCGCTATAGAAATTTCGTGTTTACTTACTTACTTACGTTCATACTGGAGCCTCTATAGGCCTAATAACGTCATCAAAATCCAGGCCAATACGATGATGATTTGCAGGCTTTTGGTATACGACGAATCTTCAAATATTAACTATCGCAAATCATTTCAAATGGCCTCTCAACTCCACCCTAGCAGACGTGACCAAACTACTCGTCGAGGACTATACAAGACATGACTAAACAACGAGAAATCCCCAATTCTGCTCACGTATAAACCTACTCCGCAATCCGCATTAGGCCTAGATTCTCTATAGAGAGCACCATGACCGCCTACGTGGAAATAACTTAGTCGAGTATCTTTTGTGACAATCTTGAAATCGTAACTGCGTTGATAGAGTTAATTAAGCAAGCAAGTAAGTAATATCTCGTGAATTTCTATAGCGCTTTCTAAAGCAGATACCGCAGTAGCTCGTTCTACAGTTGAAATAGTGAGAGCCGAATTGTAGTGGTCATCAGAACAAAGTCAATTCCAGAGGTAAATCAAGAGTGGGAGTGGAGAAACAGCAAGGCAGGTTTATGGAAAAAGAAAAAGAGAAAAGATGCCTGATATAACTCTATAGGCTAGTTATTAGTGCTATAGTATTATTACTGCGAGACAGTGGCGGCTCCAGGATTTGGCAAGTTGGGAGGCGCTGGGGTGGCCAACTTCTAATCATGAGGGCCAACCATTTGTTGTTAGGTATGTAGTATTAAGTATAGGGTCCCAACAGTGGGGACACTGGGGGAAGGCACTCAATAGGGGCACGAGCCCCCCCGACCCCTGTGGAGCCGCCACTGCTGCGAGACAAAAAACGTCCAAGAACTGTCTTCAATCAATCAATCAATCAATCAATCAATCTGTTTATTAGTATCAAAGTCAGAACCAAAGATCATCAGTATCATAATTCAATATAGACAAAAGTTGTAAAGACAAATGCTAAAATATGTAATATTTCGATATTTGATAATTTAGATGTTTGATAATTTAAAATTGACGTTAAACGATTAGGATACTAAAGGGAGAAGCAGGAGAAGAGAAACATTATCTGTCCAAAGCCTGCTTTCCCTTTAAACCAATACACCAAATGCAAACAGGTTCAAATAGTCTAGATACAAATGTAATTTTTAAAAGAAATAATTAAGATTGTACATTGTCTTAATTTCAGAGTATAGCCAATGTAGCCTACAGAAAGAAGGTCATTGCGTTTAAAAGACCTAGACGAGAAAGAGCTTTGCGTTGAATGCTTATCACGAGGCTACACGTTTAGCCTAAGTAGTGATTAATAGATCAAATTAATAGCAGAAGCATATTACTGGAGTTACGCTTAATTAACTGGCAGTCTGATAATGCAAACCTGAATGTTCGTTAGCACACAGTGTTTAATCCAGACTCTGGACTCGGGGGGGGGGCTGACAAGGCCGGGGGAGTCAGCTAGGGGGCTGCTGTTAGTTGATGTGGTATGCCAAAATTTTCTGGGGAATTTGAAATTTCCGGGGGAAAATGGCAATTTCTCTCCGGAAACGGCCTAGATTAAACCCTGCGCACAAGCAGTCAGTTTGAACATGTCTTCTGCCTCCTAGTGAATTAGCGACCAATGCAGAAGCAGGCAGTGGGTTTCCTACCTTTTTCTCCGCCATGATAACGTGTTGCAGGATCTCCCAACTCGCCCGGCTGTCGCCTGCGGTTTTATAACAGCAGGCCGTGACGTCCGTCTGCTAACGCGACGCACCAATGCCTCCGCGCTGAGGGCAGACGATAGCCTTACTCCTGTCGCTCTGTCGGCTGCAGGCAGAGACTGCAATGACTGCCTTACTACAAGAATTGGACGAGAAGATCAACATCATTTCCACCCTCTCATCTTCTGTGTCTCGTTCTCTTCGTGATATTAGATTGGATGCTCCACAAAGACTACAATCTACCAGGGGCGTAGCGACGGGTGGCTATATCGGTATATGCACCCTTCCCCCACACACAAAAATCAGACTACCTTGAAAATGTTAATGTGTTTTTTAAGATTCTCAAAGTTTTAAAGGATTTATACCCCCCAATTATATTATACCCTCAAATCAAATTCCTGGCTACGCCCCTGCAATATACACAACTCTTCTGAGACGATTCCGTTTGAATTTAAATTTGATGACCAAGATTTGCAAATTTCTGATTAAATAATTGATTGACAAAACAAGCAACCTTATACTCTTCGGGGGCCCCTCTTACTGTTAATTTAAAATTCAAATTTCACGACTGGCCTCTGTTGTTAATCATCAATTTAAAATTTTTCTCTTCGAGTCAAAAAATTTCAAAAACCAAGCATAAAATCCTAAAAAGTTTGAGAACCGCTGTTCTTAAACTGAATCTGGGGCTCGCGAAAAGTTTAAATTTTTTGAGCAAATTAATATGATAGAATGTAGAATATGACAGCAAAAATCGAATGAATCTGGATCATGTAGTAGTGCGAATCCTTGAATAGGACGCCGAAGTTGTGATAAAAATGTAATAATTCTGCCTGTTTTGCCAAATTTACCATATGCCCATAATTAATTGATAAAGCAACAGAGATTTAATGACATTTTGCAAAGAATTAGATCACACGAACTCGTTTTCGTGTCTAATGTCTGTACTGTGTGGCCATGTGACTCTCGAGCTTTTGAAAAGTGTCATTTGTGGCTCGCACTTTCTATGGACTTGGCCACCCCTGGTATAGTAGAACAGGTGTCACTAAAGTGCATTCTGATTATTAATTTCAATTACTATAGCATAGGAGCCGTCTGCCACTGTTTCTGACTCTTCGCGGGATTCGTTTGCGTAATTCAGTAGATGAAAAAAATTGATCGGCGTTCAGGTGAAATCGAATCCTATTAGATTCATAAAATAGTCAAATAGGCGTACTAAAAAACCTCTGTATACCCGACACAGAGCCGTAGCTAGGGGCAGCAGGGTGCACATGCCCCCGGGCGCCGAGGTGAGGGGGCGCCAAAATTGGGTTTTTGGGTAAGTAAAATGCATAATAAAGAAGAAGAAACATGTGCGACGACCTTTTTTTTTTTTTTGCTCGTCAGCAGTTAGGAGGGGCGCCAACGGCAGGCTTACACTTTGTCCCCGGGCGCCGGATACCGTGCTACGGTTCTGACCCGACACCGTTTTCTAGAATAAAATACCGTCCCAATTTTTAAAGTAAAAATGTGTGGTTTGTTGTTCCATAATTTTGATCAGGCGTATAAAAGGTCAAAGTCCTCAGGCCTAACAGTTAATCATGGTTAGCATACGATGAATGATTAACAGAACCCCTTAACCGGCAGCGGGCAGTGGAAGGCCACAGCTGCCAAGTATATAGTAGAAGGCTTGTGAATAATCAATCTGATTTTTATTTAATGACATCAGACGACCAGAGGCGTAGCGAGGGTATCCGGCGCCCGGGGGCAAAGTGTACCGTTGGCGCCTCCAACACTGCTGACGAGCAAAAAAGGTCATCACGTCGTTCTCTGGGCGCCCTTCCCCTCAACTCTCCAGGCCCTCCGAGAGAAATTCCGGGCCCTGTGAATAATCAATCTGATTTTTATTTAATGACGACCTTTTTTTGCCGACCACATTTATTTATTATTTAGCACTGTGTCCCGGTATCCGGCGCCCGCCGGGCCCCTCCGCTGAACTGACGTTTTAACGCTTTAGTGTTATTATTCATTTTATTGTTAATTGACGAGCAAAATCGGCCCGGTTGACACGTCCCCTCTCAGTGCCCCTGCCCCCTCAAGGGCCTGCAACTCTCTACGGCGCCCCTCTCCTTATAGGCCAACTACTGACGAGAAAAAAGGTCGCCACACTTCTTTCTTCTTATTTATTATGCATTGACTGTTTAATGAATATCTCGTTGACTGCTAAAAATTGAAAGCGAAACTCGAATATGTTAAACAGAAAACCTGCGTGAAGTAGGGGCTATTTCATGGGTTTGAGATTTGTTACTTTATAACACTGAAATTTGAGGCGGCGGCACCAGCCATAACTATAGCTGCCATACAACCTCGAATTTGAACGTTGATAATTATTAATAAAAATTTATTTCAGCAAAGAAATGGTGGACCACGAAAGGTTATAGCATCGATTTGGTAATCGTCATCACTTTGATAGATCGATAGCTGACCTATTCGAGTCTTGTAGAGCAGTCATGTCAAACTGGCGGCCCGCGGGCCGTATGCGGCCCTTTACAGGCTGCCCTACGGTCCGCACAAAGCTTTCTACAAATTTCTACAATTTTTTAAACAGTTTCTCAAGTCGAACGCCTGCATAGGCGAGAATTTGAGTGAAATACTATTTAGGGGCTGTCCATTAATTACGGCAACAATTTTTGAACAGTTTTTGACCTCCTCCGTCTCTTGTCAACAACTGCCAAACTCTCAGTAGCCCCCTATAATTATGTAAAAAAACTGTTGAAACCCCCATGATCAGTGACGGATCCCCTAAAAGTTTAGAAGGTTATTATTAATAGATAGTCTTAACCAGTGGCGGCTCCACATAGGGGTCCGGAGGCGTGCCCCCTATTGAATACCTGCCCCCAGTTGCCCCTGTTGGGACACTATACTTTTATTATTATTATTATTATTATTATTATTAGCCTATTATTATTATTATTATTATTAACAGTAGCATTATTATTAACCTAGCATTATTATTATTATTATTATTATTATTATTATTATTATTATTATTATTATTATTATTATTATTATTATTATTATTATTATTATTATTATTATTATTATTAGTATTATTATTATTATACAAGACAATTTCTAGAGCGCCGTAAACAAAGCTACACAGATCCTTAGGGCTTCGATCCAATGGCACATCGGTTGCTGGTCACATCGAGAGACGAGAACTCATAGTAGACTTGGCGATCGCACTTTCAAGGCTATTGGACCTCAAAGTTGGAACGCTCTCCCGACAGCTATACGCGATCACGTGGTTTTACGCTCAACATTTCTTAACCAACCTTAAGACGTTTTACTTTAATGTAACACTAACAGCAGCGACGCATTGGTAAATGCGCCTCGCCTGTTAGCCAGATAGATACTGTAGATACCCTAATCTATCTATCTAGCTAGCTAACAGGGCCAAAGTCAAAAGCGCTTTACAGGAATGCGATATTAAACGAGTTCGTTTTCAGCTGTTTGCGGAACCGATCCGGCAATGTCTCGACCGTAAGCGACTTCGGAAGCGAGTTCCACGAGGTGGGGGACCGTGGGGCCCCCCACGTCGGAAGGACCTGTCCCCAAACCCCCGCTGTCTTCAGCGGCGGAGGGACGATCAGATGATTGCTAGGTCCCGAACGTAGTTGAGAGCGGCGAGGATCTTTCGAACAGTTCGGACAGGTAGGTCGGACAGAATGGGTCGTTAAGCGCTCGATCAATAAACCAAAGACGTTTGAACTTCACGCACTCGTGGATCCGCAATCAGTGTAGACGATCCTTCAGGAGCGGCGTGACGTGGACACTCCATCATCTGGTTCCGTAGATGAGGCGACACAGTTTTTATTCTAGGCCTGTATTTTGGGAGGAATTCCCCCCGCCCTAAGTTTTAAAATTCCCTCCCAAAAATTTGTATATATTGGCTTGGGGGATGGAAATTTTCCCCCCAAAAGCGTGGAGAGACAAATCTTGCCCCTCCCCAAACATTTCAAACTCCCCCAATGTCAAGGTGGCTAAAATAAACACTGTTCATGACCACCTTAAGTCGATTTAGTTGCCTATCCGGTAGTCCCTATAGCAGACTATTACAATAGTCGATGCGAGCAACCACCCGGACCCGGTGCCCGGACCAAGTCGATAACCGCCAAGGTTGGTAGGTCACGTGGCACTTCTCTAATCCGTCTAATGCTTACTACTAAATACCTATACATACCAGCAAATGGTTGGCCCCACGTTTAGAAGCTGCCACCCGAACGGCCCCCACTTGCAAAATCCTGGAGCCGCCGCTGGAACTCTTTACCTTTCGTCCCCTATTACCTATTAGGCCTACCTATGATCCGCAAATAATAAAATAATGGTCATTTGGTCATTATTTTATTATTATTATTATTATTATTATTATTATTATTTATTATTATTATTCATTATTATTTATTGGACAGCCGACTTTGTAGCGAGAGCGCGTCGAAACTAGGCCCCACAGTAAAGCTGTCTGGTTTTAAATTTAGAGTAAAGCCTAAAATCTCGTGGAACATTAAACAATTGGCAGCCTATTAAACAATTGGCACTAGGACTGTGGTGAATACGAGAGAGAGAGAGAGAGAGAGAGAGAGAGAGAGAGAGAGAGAGAGAGAGAGAGAGAGAGAGAGAGAGAGAGAGAGAGAGAGAATTTGAGACATTCGCAGTGCGTTGCGTCAGGTTACACACTCCGTCCAGCAGTAAACAGGACATAACGACATTTGATTTATAGAAGCGATGGTTGCGCCAAACCAGTGGCGTAGCGAGGGGCAGGGGGCATATGCCCCCGGGCGCCGAGGTGGGGGGCGCAAAAATTTGGGTAAGTGAAATGCATAATAAAGAAGAAGAAACATGTGCGACGACCTTTTTTGCTCGTCAGCAGTGTTGGGGGCGCCAACGGTAGACTTTGCCCCCGGGCGCAGGATACCCTCGCTACACCACTGCGCCAAACCGTATTTGTAGCTGATTAGTTAGTTAGTTAGTCAGACAGACAATTTATACAGCGCAGTAATAAAAGCGAAAAAACCTAAAGCCAAGAGCGCTTTACACTTCACACTTGAACGAGATGTTAAAAAGTGTGTTTTTAGTTTCTTTGCGAAAATAGTTCCATATTTTAACTCATTTGTCACACAGTGCTAGGTAATGAGTTCCAGAGCGCAGGGTTGCCCCGCGTAACGGACCGCTCCCCAAATTTCACTGTCCTGGAGGGAGGAGGGACGACTAGCTTGACACAGTGCCCAGAGCGAAGCTGAAGACGCCGTTCCGTGAGCGGAAGCCCCGTGTTATCAGCTGAGTTAAAGTAAGCAGGGAAGCAGGAAAGTCAGGGTCATATAAGGCGCAGAACATATGCCAACATCTCTTGTATATACTATTCGTTCTGAGACTCTCAGCCAATGGAGCTTATCTTTAAGTAAAGGGGTGACACGTGCTCCTCATTTGGCTTCGACTTTGAAATGGTTGGCCCCACGTTTAGAAGTTGCCATCCCAACGATGGGCAATGCGACACTAAATTGGGTGGGTGATGTGGGCAAAAGCTGGAAAAACCTAGGTTTTTAGAAATGAAATGCAGGTTTTTGGTTTTTAGGTTTTTAGTTTCTCAGTGTTGAGCATGCCGGTATTCTGAAAGACTGAAACCCCTCTCAATTTTCTTGTCATATGTCAAAACACATAGAGTCATAGACCATTCTGTCTTGCTATATTTATGATTCTTCACTTAGTTAATGACTTAATGTGCGTTAACAACCATGTTATAATAATAATAATAATAATAATAATAATAATAATAATAATAATAATAATAATAATAATAATAATAATAATTGTTGTTGTTGTTGTTGTTGTTGTTGTCACACGTGTTCTGTTGTCTGCAGAGAGTAACAGACTTCTAAAGAGTGAAGACCTAAAACCCAGTGGCGTAGCGAGGCAAAGTGCCGCCCGGGGCGAGAAAAAAGTGCTGCCCTCAATTCTCCGAAAAAGTCTGACAAGCAAAAAAACGTTATCAACTCTCCTCCAAAAAGTCTCTGACAAGCAAAAAAAATCTAAGGAATCTCGAAAGTGCCGCCCTTAGAGCAAGTGCCGCCTGGGGCGCTTCGCCCCCTCTGCCCCCTCGCTACGCCACTGTAAAAACCTGGATTTTTCAAATCCTGGGTTTCAGCCCTGTTCCCGGATCAGAACAGATCCTTCTTCGCACCCATTTCTGCCGATTATAATTATTCTACGGCATATTTTCGGGTTCATATTCCAAACGACAGTCAAGTTACTTCTATTATAATAAACTAGTGAACGGGGACTTTCTGCTAGCATGCCAGCAAGAGACCCCGGGCACGAAGCCGTATACATAACGATATGTTGTTGTTAGCAACTGCACGCATACGGATTTTACGTGGATTTAAATAAGCGTACAATAAACGGCATACAGATTTTGTTGTACGTTAGACCTTCGACTAATATAGGACGGAACTTGGCCAGCGACTCCCACTGAATATATCGGCGCAGAACACTGTTTATAGGCCCATGTGGAATTCGGCGATAGCCCCGATAGGCGTCTGATCTAAGGAAAACTTATTTTAGGCGTGAGCTCTGACTGGAGGGGATAGACATATACAGTATAGTACAATACAGTATGCGTCGGCAGCAGCGGTACGTAACGTCACTAGATGTTGCTAATAATGTTTAGGCCAACAACAATCCAGTCGTGCGTTTAAAAACTGTATCGAGAGAGAAAATGTTTGAAATTTTAAACTTGTTAATTGCGTCGACGAAGGACTCTTGGACACAATTTGAGGATCAAAGTCAGTAAGTCAGTCGGTCGGTCGGTAAATCGATCGGTAAGTCGGTCAATCGGCCAGTATTTAGCGCCATTAGCGTACTCTATGAACTGGAATACTGAGTGTTCGTAAATGATCAGTTAAGAGCAGTGTCTATTCTAACCACCTTGACATTGGGGGGATTTTGAGAAATTGTTTGGGGGAACAAGGTCTGAGTCTCCAAAAATCTTGACAAACAAAAAAAGGTTATCTTGCTTTTGAAATGTGGTGACAAGCAAAAGGGGCTGTCCATTAATTACGTCAACAATTTGGGGGGAAGGGGTTTTGAAAAAGTTTGACAGTTGTTGACAGGGGTTGGGAGGGAGGGGGTCAAGAGAAGTTGACGTCAACAATTTCACTTTATACAAATAATCAAAAACTAGGAAATTTTATGGAATACTACTTATTATAATGGAAAAAAGCATGGCAAAAAAGGTGATAACCATCACATTTTGACACTCGACAAGCAAAAAAGGGAAAAAGTGGTCATCATCGCAAAAAATATTAATCTTGTTATTGGGACCTGTCATTGATCGGGGAATCAAAAGTTTTTGACGTAATTATGGGGGTTAACTGAAAGACTGAAAGTTGACAGTTGTTGACCAGGAGGGGGTCAAAATTGCCCAAAAATTGTTGACATAATTAATGGACAGCAGTGGCGGCTCTAGGATTTGGCAAGTGGGGGGGCCATTGGGGGGAACTTCTAATCATGGGGGGCCAACCATTTGTTATTTAATGTATGTAGCATTAAGTATAGGGTCCCAACTGGGGGGGCCACTGGGGGGCCAGGCTCTCAATAGGGGGGGCACAGGCCCCCCCTGGCCCTCCCGGTGGAGCCGCCACTGATGGACAGCCCCAAAAAGGTCATCCTTCCAACCTCTAATATTATATTTTTAAACCCTTCTACCTTCTCTTAAATGCCCTGACAAACGAAAATAGAAAATGTTGTCATCCTTACGTTTTTCCTTCTCCAAAAAAATAAAACTCCCGTCGCCACACTTTTTGCATTTAAAAAAAATTTTTTGGTGGGGAATTGTTTAACTTGGGGAGAATTCCCCCAGAGAAGGCCTAAAATAAACACTGAGTTAAGATTGATTATTGTAGTAAAAAAATAGCGTCTGCCATAGCCAAAGGGGGTTTGGGGGTTAAAACCCCCTTGGGTGCCGACGAAAAAATGTTTTTAATGTGTTTCCATGCATGTTTAATTTTCGGACGTGGTTTTGATTGAGGGTCCACCCTCCCTTGGGACTGCTGACCAACATTTTTCAAGCGCCATAGGCGTGACGACCTTTTTTTCTTGTCAGCATCTCTGAAAGAGGAAAAATTTTTAAAGGAAATAGGAAAGACATAGGATACACATAGGATGACTATGATGACCTTTTTTGCTTGTCAAGATATTTCGAAAGTTGACTACGGTCAAAAGTCAAAACCAAAACCGCCCCTCTTCCGGAAATCCTGGCTAAAATCTAGGAAGATTGGATTATTAAATGTTGAGAGTAATTTTTGTTGTTTTTTTTCACACAGCTTAATGACTCATAAACCACTTGAAATCACGTTGTTGTTGTTATTATTATTATTATTTTGACAAAGTATAAAGTACCCAATCTTTTGCTACGAGTGACACTGATGGTAAAAGGACAATGGATGCCATAATTTAAGCCATGAAAAACATTTCAATATTGAGAAGACGGAGAGAGAGAGAGAGAGAGAGAGAGAGAGAGAGAGAGAGAGAGAGAGAGAGAGAGAGAGAGAGAGAGAGAGAGAGAGAGAGAGAGAGAGAGAGAGAGAGACAGACAGACAGACATACAGACAGATAAAAATTGTATGATAGCAACATACAAAATAATTACTGGGAAAGTTAATATGCCACATGAGGGATTCTTTACATTAGCCAGAAATGCAGATTCTTTAAGAAGAGGGTGAGAACAAGGAAGAAAACGTTCAAAACTTGTGGACAAATGGTACAGTTTGGATGAAAAGGCAGTAACAATAATTAAAACAAACAATAGATTCAAAAGTTATCTAGGAAAGTTTTGGCTACTAAATGCTGAGAGTGATATTCTAGTGGTTTTCACACAGACTAATGCCTCCTAAACCACTTTAAAATCACATCATATTATATTACAGTCTAATCGCTAAACAGTGACATTTTAATGTTATGGTTATGATTTATTTAATTTTTCATGTTCTGGTTTGTAATTACACATACATATTAATAGCTCACGATTGTGAAACAGGAACACTGCACAGAATAGTTTAACAGATAATAATTTATCCAGCTGACCAACAAACGGTCATGCTGTAATGACTCAATTTCTCTGACACACAGATCAGGACTTACAGTAAATAGTGAAGCTGGGCATGATTGATTAAACATCTACAGTATTTTGAACAAATTTTGAAGCTAATTAATATCTGTATGTTGAGCAGATGATGAATATGTCAATGGATTGATTTATGGGATTTGACAATGAGGGATTATGATTCAAATCAAGGACCATTGACTGATGTCAAGAACATTATAAAATGGCGCTATAGAAGTTCAATGATGATGAGGAAGATGTATTGGTCTCCTGGCTGTTTAGGCAGCTGTTGATATTAATTTTACACACTTTATGGTATAGCTATTGACATCAATTTTACACACTCTCTCACGGTAATAACATTATATTGCTCAAAGAAAAAACGTTGGTTAAGTGTGGCAATATTTCAATAGTTGGGGTGCATTGGATCGACCTTCTAGTGGTGCACCCCGTAAGTACCCAATTCCATTGGGGAAACAAACGATTCTACCTTGCCGAGGCATTGGCTAGAAGAATTTCAATAGTTGAAAACTGTTCGGCCTAGCCGCCTAGGTCGTAGTTTCCTATGTGCAAATTGTTAGTGAGTTGTTTAAAATCAGGTTTAAGAGCACAATGCCCATTTGACTGCAGACCATGATGTGCTTATTTTGTTATTTCAGTGTCTTAGCTGCCGATGTACAGCATATTCATGTAGCATGAACTTTGTGATATTTTCATGTCATGCCGAGTCTCATTATCATGTTATCACTGCCTCTATGAGAGAATCATTATCATCACTAACATTGCTGCTTCCATCTCCACCGCCCTCATCATCACTTGATTGCAGTGAAGTCTTTTCTAAGACAGGAAGTTAGCAGAGTGGTAATAACACTGGACGATGGAGCAGAAGGTCGTGGGTTCGATACCCGCAGGAGCCCTAAGGTTAACTCGGCTTTACTATTTAGAGGGAGGCGGTGAGATAAGAAGCAGCATTAAGCTATGAGGTAAAACATGGGTCTGGGGAAAGTAATGGCAACTTACCCCAGATTAATGGCCTATACCACATACGTCGCTGATTGCCTAGACCGGAGATAAGCATCAGAACCCAACGCTCGGACTCGAGTACGGGACCTACCTTTAAATTTATAAGCTTTTGCATTTTGCTATTGTCTTCTATATGAAAAGCAATTACAATTACCGGTACTTTATTTTCTACAGGTCTTGTGAAGAATAAACCTGCTGCTGCATCAGGACATTAAGAAATACTGAAATTCTCATCATTTGAAACTATCTCTCTATTACCCGATTGTCTTTCATCACCCGGATGCTGGTTTTATCATCAGGCTTTCGATTAAATTAATTGGAATGCTTTAAAAATCAAGCAAGAATGATATCATGAAATAATCATCTGCATGTATTCTGTGGATTAGATTAGTAGTATCTTTATCATAGACTATTCAATTCATTGGAGGTAACATTGCTGTCGTGAAGCAGCTCAAGGAGAACCAATAATGGCACTGTCATTCAGCCGTGACCAACATCTGCAGAATGTCACACTTGGCAAAATTCAGATACCACTGAAAAATAAAGGTAATTCAGATGTACCACTTTCAGCCTGTTCTTTACTCAGTTCGTTGCTCAAATTGCACTGCAATTTGGAAACGGACCACTGTATATTAATATTGGTTTGTTTGATTGGCTGTTTTCTAGGTTTTTAGAATTGTACAGTACTCATTTTGACCTTCCAGATAATTGTGATTACACTTAACCTGATATTATCAACTCACTTTTAAGTAATTAGTATCAATGGACATATGCCGCTGTTCTGCTGAACTTTATGCCTTAATTTAATATATTGTAATGTAATGTAATATATAATAATGTAATGTAACGTAACATAACACAGCACAGCACAACACACCAATACAATGCAATACAATACAATATAATATATGATAAAGGTCTAAAGTGGTTCAAGAGAGTCTGCCCTGTGCGAGAATCACTATGCTTTGCCCATACAATCAAGTATCCTGATTCCTATACTACTAAGGTTTATTTCAAAATCATCCACACTAGTAGCCATTACTATCTTCTCGTCCAATTCTTTCCATCTGTCCACCACTCTCTGCTGTCTCTTGCATTCAAACAAGTGAAATAATTATAGTATAAAAGTATTACAGTACTGCACCGGTATTACAGTATTACATTGCACAGCAATTAATTTGGTATCACCAGGCCTGAGGAGAGGGGGGGGGGTGCAGCCGGTACATTGTTCTGGGGCCCATGGAGCTAAAGGGGCCTGGGTCCGGTGATGATGATGTATTAACAATAGTGTGAGCTCTGAAAAAGACTGACAACGATAAAAAGGTCATCTTCATCATGAGCTCAGGAGCCCTGGCAAATGCTCAGGCCAATGATGCTGAGTAATTAATTATTAATGCCATAGAAAGGCTGAGAAGCAAAAAAGGTCATTAACTTTATCACACACACTTGGCAGATCAGGGTCCAGTGACAATTTTTTTGTACCGGGACCCAGAAATTCTCTCGGCGGCCCTCGGTATCACAGTAGTACATGAAGTAATTGAAGGAATCACTAACTTTTCTTATTTCTAGGATTTTGAATTTGGGGGGTGTCAGGAAAATCTGGGGTGTTGAAATTTTTAAGTCTCTGCCTGAAAAAGGATGACAAGCAAAAAAAGGTCATCCGAGAATAATAGTTGGGGGTTTCCTTCTTCATTTGGGGGTGTTCTGACCTAATTAGTATGCATTTTGTATGCTTATCTTTGTCGCATTACCAAATTTTTTTTTGGGGTTGGGTGTCGACCTCAAATTGAAGGGGTGTGTTGGGGGGGGGTGTAAAAATATCCCTGCCTTTGAGAGAGATTTTTGAGATGTTACATTACACTGTACATCAGTACATTAGTCGGAAGTAAGGTGAAAACTGATCTGTTCGATTTAGTCTGAAGCAAATTCTAGTTTCTGTAGTAGACTTGCCGTTCACATGGTGCATTTAACTATATAGGCTACTACTGTCATTCGATATCTACAGTTACATGTGCAGTTATGTTGGAGATTAGCAATTATGTTTGAGCATTGTGTTTGCTAATGATGCATCAGTTTCAGGATGTTTTGTTTCTAATCTGACTGGCTAAACTAAAGCAGATCCATGGTGGAATACTGCTTTCATATCCTGCTTTCAAAGTTTGCATATTGATTTGCACTGTTTCTTTAGTTAATGATTTAGGTCTTAAAATCTGATGCAGGTATTCATATTTGCTGGAAAATGTGAAAACATTAAGGACAAAGCGAAAATAGTCTATAAATATTCAATTGGAGCAATGACATTCAATTCTGGTACTGAATTTACTGACCAGTTTAAGTATCTCTCTTGTCTGAATTACATAATGCAGTGAATCCAGTGAGACAATAGAGTCCATACTTAATGTACAGTAGTACTTCATTATAAGGTACTTAGCGGGTTTGTAGAATTTAGTACATTACATCCAATACCATCCAATACGGTAACGCATCACATGGGATTGTATATTGTGGTATGTTATAACCAAGTATACATTATAACCAAGTCTATTATAGTGAAGTTCTGCTTTATATTAGTGAGCATATAGGCCTAAAGCAAAGACCATAATGTCACACAAAGTCAGAGACAACTGAATGACTGAGAGAGAAAGAAAGAGAGAGAGAGAGAGAGACAGACAGACAGACAGACAGAGACAGATACAGAGACAGACAGAGAGAGACAGACAGACAGAGACAGACAGAGAGACAGACAGACAGACAGACAGAGAGCAAAGCACTTGTGATACTGCAATTATTTCATGTTCTAGTATTGCATTTGATAATGTGGGAAGTTTAAGCTTTGTATTTGACAAAAGCACAAGACATCTACCAAAGATACACTTACAGTATACAGACAATGAATATTTTGTTTTGTATTATATTATATTATAGCAATTAATAAATTATGCAGAAAATTGTGCATTCTGCACAACCATTGTGCAATGGTAGATAATAGATATAAGCAGCAAATGGTATTGTGGAACATTAGTAAGTAATAAGAATTATGCTAAAATTTATGCAAATTTGGAGCTATTATGTATGTATGTATGTATATATATATATATATGACATTGTATAAATTACAGTAATGCACTTCCTAATAGATTACACTGATATTGATATTATATTATATTAAATCTAAAAAACTGAGGCTGGCCAGTCTGCATAAATGTACACTCTCTTGGTGCATTTGAAAGATTATTATTTTGGCATTAGTCTTTCCTGCCTGCAGATGTCACTGCATCATATTTCCTTCTGTGTTTTCAGGTTGTCAGGAGCTTCTTAGGATGGATGGAATAACGTATAAAGGTTGGTTGCGAAGAAAGAAGCCATGGAAGATACCCGGCGGTCTCAGTGTACTTTTGCAGTCGATTGCCTGTGAGTACCAGTACCTTCAGCTATGGCTTCCAGCCATTTAATGATCAAACAGTGACTGGAAGACTAGAGGCCATCAATGATTTGCTGTTAGAATTTATCATTATGGTAATTGACGAGTTATAGGCCTAATTGAGCTAGACGTGTGCCTGATGCTGTAGTTCAGTTTGCCAATGTGTCAGCTGAGCCAAGCTTGCAGTGGCGTCAATCTCGTGAGGGTCCGTAGGTCCGGACCCTCACAAAAATTGGTTGTGAGGGTCCATAGGGAATTGGGCCCTCACAAAAATCTGAACAGATCTATATTGTACCGTTGTACGATTATTTAATAAATTGTTGTGTTGGGTAGATAATAGATATAAGCAGCAAATGGTATTGTGGAACATTAGTAAGTAATAAGAATAAATGCTAAAAGAGTACAGGGTGCACTCCTTCTTCAGCATAGCACAAGCTGGTACAACAACAGGTGGACCCTCACAACTTTTACTACAGATTAATGCCACTGCTAGCTTGACAGTTTCATTCAGTTCAATCCAAGTTCTTTGTAGTAATAGCTAAAGGTTTTATTGATAATTAATTGTCTTCAGTGTTCAATTTTGTGTCTTACTTATAAATAAATATCTGTCATCCTTTATTTTTTTAGGGGACCGGAAGTTTGTTGTTATTCACAATGGTTGTATGTATTTCTATAACAACGAATGTGATAGCAAACCTGATAAAGCCATATCACTGTTTGGATATACAAGGTACGACTGCTAAACCTGTCTCAGGTCCCAGAACCACCTCCATCCTGTCTAGGGATGGAGGATTAGAGGTGGGTCTGGAACGGCCTGCCTCCATCAAAAATTGGTGTTTCATAATACAGTGGATCGCACTTAATCGCATACCGCTTAATTGCATAACCCGCATAATCGCATAACAACACAAAAATCTGAACCAGTGTTTTGTGCGTACAATTAATTATCAGACGTCCCGTCCCGGCTATTCGCATAGCCCAGTTAATCGCATAAGCAAGGCTTGCACAGCACCTATGCAATTAAGTGGGTTTCACTGTATCTCATCTTTTATCTTTGATATTGAAGTTGTGATGAATGCATGTGCTTATTGGAGGCTGATGAGCAGTGCTTTTTTTCAAAGCACTGTACAAATAGAAAATTTACATTTGTTAGATTTCTACTTTTGAGACATTAAATAGAATTATGACTAATTATTGCAGAGTTATGAGAGCTGATGAGCTTCGAACAGGGCGTGAGGTACTTTGGCCTTTCAAAGTAGCATATGTTTTGGACGAGAAGGATAGAGTCCACTACTTCAGTGCTTCGTGCGAAGAAGATATGATGGTCTGTGCCCAGAATTCCAATATTATATTCACGTATCTGACACATTGTGAATTGCTGTAATGAGACTGCAGTGTGCAACATCCACTTTTTTCTGGGTCTTCCTCTTCCTCTTTTGCCTTCTTTGTTTTCTTTGGATGTGTAGAGTGCTTTATATGGGAGTCTGTTGCTCTTCATTCTATTTACATGTCCATACCATCTAAGTCTTTTTGTTCTGATTTCATCTTTTATTGTCTCTTTCATCCCCAGTCTTTCCCTGATGTCTTCATTTCTTATTCTTTGTAATCTACTTACTCCCAATATCTTTCTCAAACAACTCATTTCTGCCACCAACAGTCTGTACGATATCACCCCATAAACAATTCTGAGAATATGAAGTGAGCTAGTCTGAGTCTTTGCGAAACTTCATACCACCTACAATTGTCTCTGCCAGTTATTACCGTAGATGTTGGCACTAAAAACCTGAAAAATCACAAACATTGCACAACTATTTGTCATTGAAAGTTCAGATGATGACAGTGTAAGAAGTTTGTGACAAAATTTTCTATGAAGTAAAACAGATTTGTGGCTTTTATCCCTGAAAATTCCAATTAGTGGTGCTTTACTGGCAAAGTTGAGTTGAGTTGATTGTTTAATTTCAGAGTAATCTTTGAAATGTAATTAATTGACTGTGTGCCATTGCTGTGTTTCTCATGCTAAATTTAATTATTATTTTATTTAGAATTTTTAAAATAAATTCCTCTCAATTGTTGAAAACTCTATGCATATATATGTATATATATGCATATATATATCATATATACATACATAGTATTACATACATACATACATACATACATATTTATACATATGACTAACATGTAAATTAAAGCTTCAGGGTTTGGTAGGGAAATTACTGCTAAGTGTTCCCTTGTGTTGCAATTTTAATCATGAGAAAATTACCAGTAATTTAAGGTGATTCAGTTACATTATTCATATACCTTCAGGCACATGTATTGTGAGCATGAATGTCATCGTAGTGTATGTTACTGACTTTGACATATTGCTATATCACTTATTTGGCAAGTGAATAACTAATGTATGTGAGAAGATAAGACATAACTCAGACTGGTTATGGTTTAATATTATCAGGTCAATAATGAGATGTTGTGAGCTCTAAAAACGTTTGTGTGATATTCCCACAACGTTTACAGCCTACCATTGTAATATATCTACATGTTCCTATGGGCCCTTCAGAATGAAGATTTTTCCCATAGCTGTAGCAGGAAAAATATTTTGCACTACTTGAAATAGACACAAAATTGTTTACTTCATATTTCAGACTTGGCTTAAGCATATCAAACAAGAGTTGTACAAAGCCAATGGAGTTGAGTATGTTTATTGAATATGTGTTAACTTTAAGATAGAAAAAATTGTTGTTAACATAAACTCTATTCTTTAAAAAAAGTGAGAGTCTGTAATGAATTTATTATTTATTATTTATTATTTATTATTATTATTATTATTATTATTATTATTATTATTATTATTATTATTATTATTATCATTATTATTATTATTATTATTATTATTTTTCTGACAACATTATTATTATTATTATTATATTATTATTTCTGACAACTTATTAGCTAAAGCTAAAGTCAAGAGCACTTTAACATAAAACCTTATTTATGTTTTTAATAATTTGTAGAAGCAATGCAAATGAATAACTGATAAAAAGATGATAAAAAGAACTGTCTGGAATATACTGCATTCAGATATTTGCATGTGCATGCATACATACATACTTATGTAGGAAACTGAAGTGCAAAACCTTTAAGGAAGTACAACAGCCAGAGCCATCTCTGAAACTCATTAGCCTAATAATTATGTAGTCAGAAATTGCAGTTGGTTGCCTTTTTGAATGGAAAGTCAAGTGTAATATGTTCAAATGCATTCCTTAAATATTTCCTTTTTGCATCATATTAGATATTCTAGCGATGTTGTCAATGATGAAGATATCCATGACCTGGAAACTCCAATTTCTACAGGAAACTATTTTGACAACTTGAATGATTTGAAAGAAATCAAGAAGGTTGTAGGGACAAATGCTGACGAATCTGGTTGGTTGAACATAGCGTGTCTGCTTTTCTGTTCTGTTTAGAGTTCATTGAAACTAATTATTGTTTGATTACTAGAGATTTCATTGAACAAATATGCGGTTTACTGACCTGATGAGCTTGGCTTGATGAACCCTTTGCCTGTTCATGTTTGGGTATGTGGCTTTGGCACAGGAGAGATCCTACTGAACCACTTAAAATTCAGTTACTATTAATATCATTACTATTATTATTATTGCAAATTTTATAGGCCATAATGCCTAATGTCTGAAACAAGGGCACAGTAAAGAGTCAACGTGGTCAGACTATACAGAAATAACAATATCATATACAGCGGAATAAATGAAAAAGAAATTAGATTCAGTTTGAGGCATAATTATTATTATTAAACTTATATATTGTTATTATCATGTAATTGCTGTTTCTTCTGACATTGTTTATAGATATGGATGATGATTATGACTACCTTGAACCCGTCGATCAGCCTCGAGGAAAATCTTTAGGTTCACATATCATTCAATATATCTCTTTGTTGTCTGTTTTTGTAAAATCTCTGTGGCAGTGTCTATGAATCTACATTTGTGCTTTGCATTCAATTAGATATGTGTCAAATTTGTGTGCTTTTCATGAAATGTATTACTCTTTTCTTAGGCCTTCCCGCAGTTCCACGACCTCCAAAGAAACCAGGTAATAATAGCTAATTCTATCAGAAGCTATTGTAGCAAAATTTTGTGTAACCTATGAGCTATTTTATCAGATTTCATGAAGCCATTGCATCCATAATAAATTCTATCAAGACTAGTGAGCCAATTTTGATGTTTTATAAAGATGTTTTTCTAAACACCTTCAAACACTATGCACTCTCTTCAGCTCTGCCAAATTTATTTACCAGAGTGCTTCTAAAGCTTGAATTATCTGTCCACATATTTGTTATATGCTTTTACAGTTTGTCCACTTGAGCATGCTCTCTCTCTCTCTCTCTCTCTCTCTCTCTCTCTCTCTCTCTCTCTCTCTTACTTTCTGTCTTTCATTATCTCTATCCCTCTGTTGTCCAGTTATCAGCATCAATAACCGATGTACTAAATATGTTGAATTTAGAAGATAAGATATATTGACATTTCTGAAAAGATTATAATATGATGGGAAATTAGAAAATGCAAAAATGCAATGTTTGAAATGATTTGACTATCTGTTGTTTTCATTACCTGAACAGTGGGATGAATTAGTCAACATTTTAAAATACTATATCTTACTCTATATATCCTGTAATAATTATGCACAATGCATAATTTTGAACTAGCATTGAATTCAGTTTAATTGTTGATTCATGTCATAGAGACAACAAACTTCCAAAATGAACCTCGAAATGTAAAATTTCATACTTCAAAGGCTGCAGCATCCTTGCCACCATCTCCTTCACCTAGGTAGGCTTTGTTCTAGCAATGCCATGTTAAATTGAATAATTACTCTAATAACGGAGCTGTCCGTTTTCATCTTGAGCATTTCATCAGCCTAAATTATGAATTCATTATTATGATTTAGTTTCACAAAGTATTTCTTTAGTTGTGATAGGACTGCAGCATATTTCTTAAAGGAATACAGAATATTTTGATGGAAAAACATGGAATATAAAGCTTAAAGCATTGCTTATATTGATTTATTGAACGGGTTTAGGTTTTTTCATTCAATTGTTCAGACATCATTCTTATCAAAACGATTCATAAAATTTATATGTTTGATGCCTAAGCATTGCAGCTTTGGTGGGTACACTTTGTACAAATTGTCATATTATAAGTTAGTGTGTGTGGTGGCTTTCATGATCTGCTCCAGGATATACTTTTGACAACTTGCATATTGCGTACCTATACCTGTTGTTTACGCCTAGGTAGTCAATCTAGTTCCAGACCTTTTCACCTGGGCTCTTCCATGTTGAAAGTCTTCTAAGATGGTTGCAAAACCAAGTATTAGGGATGATAAGTTTATTTTCTTTACGCCACTCGACCCACTTTATTACCAAAACTTTTTTCGAGTTTATTTTCGAGTTTTCATTCACATTTATTTATTACAATTGATCTTTAAAGTTTAAACATTGCAGGGGAAAGATTTATGCTGTTGTTAACTTATAGAACTTAATTGTCATAAAAAACAACTAGAATTCTTTCCCTACAGTTCTGATTTCTCCCCTCCAGGGTTTAATCTAGGCCGTTTCCGGGGGGGAATTGCCCCTTTCCCCCCAGAAATTTCAAATTTCCCTGGAAATGTTGACATAATACATCAACTAACAGCAGCCGCCTTGCTGATTTTCCCCGGCTTTGTCATTTTCCCCCCGGAGTTTAGAGTCTAGATTAAACACTGCCCCCTCACCCCCACTGATCTAGGTCAACTACCACCCATGCATGGATACATATACATAAATGACTCGTGGCCTGAGGCTAAGTGAAAAGCAGATGCAACTTTAATTTATTTAATGTTGACCATGGCTATCGTTTTTACAGTTGTCATCTGCCTCTGAAATCTGACACAATTGCAACATCAAAACCTCTTCCTGCTGTTCCAGGAAAAACGCCACAAAAAAACAAAGTTCCTCCTGTGCCACAACTGAGAACGAAACGCAGTGAAGAATTTTCTCAAGGTTTTTTTTCTGGTCACTGCCTTATTTTTTCCTATGAAATTTGTGCTCCTACAATGCTGAAACAATATAATAATAATACAATTATGCACTTTTATAGCACCAGGTCTAAAGCTCTAAAGGTATCAATCGATGGTGCGTTTGCTAATTGGCATAGATGTGTTTTAAGCGTAAAGCGTAGACCTGAAGAGATATATGTGATAAACTATGCTATCTGACTGATATGTTCCATTTGATTTGTATTTACAGTAGCTTCAAGGTGTTTTCTTGAGTTTCATAGTATTTTATAGCATTTCATTAATTTTATCCAGAAGAATCGAGTTCTTCTGACTCGGCGACAAATGTTCGGTGGACATCATCCAGCAACCAAGAAGATAACTCTGCAAAGCCAACTCCAGCTTCAAAACCTTTTAGTAAGAATTAGAATTGACATTTCCTATGACATTGAGGTACCTTCTAATAATATAAATGATAATCATTATCATTATTAATATAATTAGTAATAGTCTGTAATAGTAGTAGTAGTAGTAGTAGTAGTAGTAGTAGTAGTAGTAGTGAGTAGTAGTAGTAGTAGTGATAGTGATAGTAGTAGTAGCAGCAGCAGCATCAACAGCAGCATTGGTGTTAGGTGTAGTATTTATTTATTTATTCAGGCCAATTTATTAAGCACAGTAGCAGGGCTAGAGCCCACAACAAGAGCGCTTCACACATATAATTATGGGTAACTCAATCCAGATAAGTGGGTTTTTAGGTTCTTGGTAAAAAGTCCAACAGAGTCTGTGCTAGTAATGTTTTCCAGCAGAGTATCCCACAGTATAGGATTGCCTCGTGTAAATGACCTTTCCCCCATCTTCACAGTCTTGGACGACGGAGGAACCATGAGTTTTCCCTGATCACTGGACCTGAGATGTGATCTACGATCATTTACCATCGTTCTCTTTACAAGTGAGGCGAGGTAGCCTGGGCAGGTTGGGTCACGTAGCGCGCGAAAAGTAATAGTAGTAGAGTCAATGCAAAACGCTTTGGCTAGGGTAAGGCTGTCATGCGAATGCCAAAAGTCACCACTTAACTCTGCTCTAGAAATCACTTCACTGGCTCAAAGTTCCAGAACGGATACATTTCAAGATTCTATGCCTGACCTACAACACCATCAAGTTCTCAAAGCCCACGCACCTTCGTAATATCTTTACAATTCAAATGAAGCAGTCAACTCGTTCATCTGCCAGCCTGACACTCATTTGGTCAACTGTCATGTCGCTAAAATTCTCAGGTCGGTTGATCTTATACACTGCGCCTCACCTCTGGAATGATCTTCTGTCAAAGATCCTAAGATCATTAACTCTGGTTCTCCTCAGTCAATAAATCAGTCACCATTGGCCATCACTCCACAAACTTTCAGAAAACAACTAAAAACCATTCTTTTCAAGAAATCTTATGGGAAAATCGTTACTACAGGCCTGCATTCTACCTGCCAAAAATCATGTTATCATCCGCCATAGAAATACTTTGCTGCGACTGCCTACCTGGATCTGCAACCTTGACCAACACAGACTACGGATTATGAACTATGGATTCTACCCAGATTGAGTGCTCGTGAATAAGCTGGTGCACTGCGCCAAGCTTTCTGGCAGCTCTATAGAAATTTCGTCTTACTTACTTACTTACTTACTTACTTACTTACTTACTTAGTAGTAGTTTACAGTATTAGTGGTGGTATTAGCAGTTGCAGTAGTAACAGTAGTAGTGCTTTGTCATTGTTATTGACTTCATTCATGTTGCTTATGGATGTCATTTGGGTGAAGTTAGTTATTCTCAGATCAAATACTTACATCATGGGCTGACTGTGTATCTTTTGCTAACTGTGCATCATGTCTTGAACTTTCCTATTAGATCATTCGTTCTTACAATATTTGGGTTTGACCAATTATTGCTGCCAAATGCTTAAAGTGTTTCTTTGCATCTTTGTTCTCTGAAGTATTACAAATTTGTTCTTATCAACAACTTTAAATTACTTTTGCCAAATAATTTACTTTAAATGTGTTAACATTTTTTCTTTAGCCAAGTCTAAAGTACCGGTACCACCGAAATCAATGGCATTGCCTGTAAGAATGTTTTGCCTGTGCTTTTAGACTTGTTTGTAAAATTCATTAGCAGAACATGACAGTGCTTTGTTGTTTGGTAACTTTTGTAAATTTAGACTTATTCAGCTGTTATGTTGTAAATTAATGTAATTAAATTATGATGCCAACAGTTTCCTAATTTAAGCTAATCGTGGTTCTTATTCATCAGATGTATTAAATGTATAGATTTTCATTTGAATATTATGCAAGATTTTCATAAATTAGTTATGCCATATATTATCCAAATGGTATTAATAAGAGTTGTTTGGTTTGGTTTCTGTAGCCGGTGCCTATCTCCTCCAGGCAAACAAGGTTGGTCAAACTTTCTTCTTCGTTTAAGGGGCTGTCCATTAATTATGTCAACAAATTGGGAGGGGGTCTGAAAAAGTTTGACAGTTGTTCACAGAGGCAGGATGTCAAGAGAAGTTGACATCAACAATTTCATTTTTTTACAAATGATAAAAAATAGGACATTTCATGGAATACTATTTATTACAACGAAAAAAGCACGATAAGCAAGAAAAAGGTCATCACCACCACATTATGACACTTGATGAACAAAAGAAAGGGGAAAAGGTCTCATCACTGCAAAAATAATAACCTTCTAAACTTTTTAGGGGACCTGCCACTAGTCTTAGTGGGGGTCAAAAGTTTTTGACATAATTATACAGTAGGGGAGAGGGTCACTGAAAGTTGACAGTTGTTGACAAGGGGGAGGGGTTAAAAATTGCCCAAAAATTGTTGACATAATTAATGGGCAGCCCCTAACAAAGTCTTCCTTTAGTTTTATTATCTGCATTACCTTTTAAGAGGCAACACCATCTATTTGTGAGTCTAGACGTTTCACATATATGTGTGTTGTTGTGCGTGTTTGTGTGTGTGTTGCGTGTGTGTATAGTTTCAAAAATTTTTGTTATTGCAGCAAAGTGCCAACAGCTATAGTTTCTCCAGTCCAATCCTCTATTCCTATGGTGAGTGAATGCTTTGCCGATGCCATAACACTTATCTGTTTATCTGTCATTGTTATGCTGACACTTTTGCTACTACACAATCCTTGTAGTACCAGTAATAATTAATTTGCAAATATTGAGTCTCTCTAATAAAACTCACATTTCTATTTCTTTGTTCTCTTCCTAGTTTGGAGGCAGTCATATGCTGTTTTGATCAACAAACTGAATAAAGTATAATCGGTTCTTTCCTGTTATCCAGACCTCAGTAGAGGGATGGTGTAGGCTAGTTGGCGTCAGGGTTAGGGTTAGGGTTAGGGTCAGGTTCCCGACTGAAGAGCCATTACACTTCACTGGGGTCCGGATAACGGGAAAGTACCGTATAATTTTATTCATATATATTTGAGGCTTGATAGCAAGAAATAAGATTAATTTTGAATATTTTAAAAGTTATGTTTTGTTAGCCTTGATTAATTATTAAATGTAGCTGGGTTTTCGTTTTATGCCCATGGGACTAAATACAAGTTTTACTGAATTGATATGCTATTTATTGTACATTGTACCGGTAATGCGGTAATGCAGCATTGTATGTTACATCATGCAAAGTGGTGCAGTGGCTCAGTGGTTAGCAAGCCAAATTGCTAGCCATGAGGTCCAGGATTCAAGCCATGGCTACAAAGGAAATTTTCTGTTCAACGCACTTGTCCTGTTGATTCAACCGTGTCTGAGTGCATTTGGTGCTTACCGGTACTTGGCGGAACTAAAGGTAGCAGTGAAAAGGCTGGCAGCCAACCTCAATCAATCAGCCAATACCACGGATATTGAAGCCACTCATACTCCAGTTTCCCTATATTAGTTTTGAGCCTATGGAGCAACCTTTACCTTGTGTTCTTCTTCTTCTTCTTCTTCTTCTTCTTCTTCTTCTTCTTCTTCTTCTTCTTCTTCTTCTTCTTCTTCTTCTTCTTCTTCTTCTTTTTCATGTGCCATGTATTGCTACATCAATGACAATGGGGGTTTGAAAAAGTTTGACAGTTGTTGACAGGGGAGGGGGTCAAGAGAAGTTGACGTCAACAATTTCACTTTTTACAAATAATCAAAAATAGGAAATTTCATGTAATACTACTTATCACAATGGAAAAAAGCATGGCAAAAAAGGTCATCACCACCACATTTTGACACTCGATGAGCAAAACTGAGAAAAAATGGTCATCACTGCAAAAAATAATAACCTTGTTATTGGGGCCTGTCATTGATCTTGGGGAAAGGGTCAAAAGTTTTTGACGTAATTATAGGGGGGTAACTGAAAGTTGACAGTTGTTGACAAAGGGGGAGGGGGTCAAAAATTGCCCAAAAATTGTTGACATAATTAATGGACAGCCCACTATTATTATTATTATTATTATTATTATTATTATTATTATTATTATTATTATTATTATTACATGGTTGTTAATGCACATTAAGTCATTCACTAAGTGAAAAATCATAAGTGCAGGGTGAGTCACGTGACTCTTCTCTGTTTCTGGCTTTCCTGATCAGTTTGATGAGCATTCTTAGGCTGTCTGTATACTTTATTCTGTGTCCTCCTCTTGCTCTTTTCCCACTCTACCTTGTGTTATGAAATATATAACTAGTGAAAAGAGAATTTTTTTACTTACACTTTATTGTCATGTTTGTTAATGCATTAGGATCACAAAGATCAATACACAGTGAATCTGGAGTCTAAAGCAATGTGGAATGAAAATCCTGGTGAAGGTCAGAGGTCAGTAGCAGCTAACATGGCTAGATGTTTTGTTATTGATATTTTATATTTGGAAAATTCATGTAATAGCCCATTGAAGTTTTTTTGGTTGCTTCAGCCAAGGTAATTGATATGTGGAGGTAGTTTTGTTGAATTTCCACGACTATTTAATTTAGACATTGGCGCTTTCATGCCACTGGTTTTATGCCAAGTTAGTTGAAGCTACGGGCGCCCACACATTAGGGCAAGGGGGGACTTGCCCCTCCCCCTGGAAATTGCAAATACCAATATTTCATAGTGAAATTTGAAAACCTTGCTAAAATATTACCCGGTAACTGTGACCATTGTGTTAAAATGTGTTTTGCCCCCTCCTGGAAAAATTTCTGTGGGTGCCCATGGTTGAAGCTAAGTCAGCTTGACAAATTTCTATAAATCGATCAATCAATCAATCATTTGTTCGTTCATTTGTTTGTTCATTCTTTTAAAAATGAATCAGCCAGAAGCACATCCATGCAATTTTATAGTGATGCATTTGGTATCATTCAGTTGTCAGTTGCACTTTTGAATTTGTTACGTTTGCCATATTCATTAATTAAGGTGAATCAAAATCCATAGCATATCCTGCAATCCAGTGGCGGTTTCAGGATTTGGCAAGTGAGGGGGGGCGTTGGGGTGACAACTGCTAAGCATGGGGCACCAACTATTTTTCATAGACACTGGACTAGTCTAGTTCATTATAGAATGAGTGCACTAAGGCAGTGCTGCACTAACCAGGATTCCAGAATACGGAATATGGGGACCGCATTGACATTTTCAAATTTTTAAAAAAACTGTTGAGCAAAAAGAACATCATCCTGTAGAACGCTTTGAACTTTAACTTTTGCATGTTCTCATACTCTCTGTCGTACCCCGATCAAACATCAGAATAGCAGCTCCCCTTTGCTATGTGTGTAGTCGGTAAGTAAAATAAAGTGTAGAGCCCCACTGACTGGGGGGACCACTGGGGGCTCAGGAATTCAATAGGGGTATGGTCCCCCTGTGGAGCCACCACAGCTGCAATTTCAATCTGCTAATGCTAGGCTTGAGGCAGAGGCGAAACTAGAGGGGTGAGAAGTACATATATCTCCTGGCGCCGAGGTGAGGTGCCAAAATCAGGTTCATGGTAGCAAAAACAAAACAAAAAGAAGCATCAATATAGTTGTGACGACCTTTTTTGCTTGTCAGGGTTTTTGTGAATTTGAGGGGGCGCCATCAGTATGTCTTGTCCTCGGGACGCCAGACACCCTAGCTACGCCTATGGCTTGAGAATTTATGTTATCATATTAACAGACGATAAATTATTACTTATTAACTGATACAGTCTAGCAAAAAGAAATAATGATAAAATTTGTCCTTCATGATGTTAGTCACTTAATCTTTAGCCAATTTTTCTGATGTTGATGTCGTAGGTTGCTGGTTACTTTGGCTCAAGAAGGAGTCTACATGCTTCGACGCTGCACTGACGGAACAAGTGCACTTGTAGGTCAATTATGCAGTATTATTATTATTATTAGCGAACTTCTGTAGTGCCATTTTATTAATACACTTGGCATCGGCTGATGGTTGCTCTGAATTTGAATCGTAAGCTGTAATGTGATTAACTCTATATAAAGTATATTTTTAGATGCTGGAAGAAGCTGCTCGTAGTTTATTTCTATTTTTCAAATGATATTTGAGGTTATGGACATAATTAGCCAGGGCACAGTAGTGTGCAGAGGGTGGGCAAGGACGTAGCTAGGCATGGGTTTGGGGGCTCAAACCCCCCAAGCCTGAGGCTAGCCCTTCTCAATGAATTCAAGCCCAAATGGCGCTGCGGGCTCAAAAGGAAGGGAGGGGAGTGAATCTTGGCCCCCCCTCCAACCTAAAATCCTGGCTACATCCCTGAGGGTGGGGCGCTGACCAGATGGGGCATCAAAATTGACTCAGCAACCGTTTTTTTGCTCATCAAACATTTTTTATCGACTTGACCCCAGGTGCCCACCACTCTCTGCATGCCTCTGCCAGGGCATGATACCCTGGGAGCTCTCATCTATAGATGCAAGTTACAGTGTATTACAGTAATGTGATTTTTGTGATTTTGCAAGGTCAATGTAAAGTAACATAATTTCTTTAATTCTAGCATCCTTATTGCTTCAGTATCAATTTTGAATGCATTTTGATGTATCTGCAACAGTATAATATTATAGCCTTCTCCAGAATCAAAGGTGTGTAAAGGAAATCTAAGGCAGAATTCACAGCATTATTATTTAAAAGAGAATTGTGTTGGCACAGAGGCATAAGTCACGTTTGAGCAAAGTAAAAGGATACTAATCTTGAAAATCTTTCATGCAGAATATCAGTTGGTCTTTTTGTCCTATGAGAGTAGTACTGCCTCATATTTGTAACCATAAAAATCATTTAGAATACAAAAATAGCAGTGGCGGTTCTACTGTGGAGCTGGACAGGCAGTGGCTGTCATTGACTAGGCATAACCCTCCCCCGGTTTTTCTCTAGAACCGCCACTGAAAGATAGTGAATTAACTCTTGGCTAATCTAATGGAAATCTTGTGACAATGCAATGCTTTGCTTCGCATCAAGCAGATGAAAGTGAAATTTTGGAGCGTATTTTTTAATAGATTCTATGAAATAAGAGATCATCACTGTTACAAATTTATTCGTGTTAGGACATGTTAATGGAGTTTACTTACATTAAGAATAGTGGTCGTGCACTCGCTGTGTTAGAACAAATCATTATTTAGATTTTAGAAACATGCTATATTTGATAAAATTAGTTATTGGTATAAATTGTAATCGGGTATAAATCTAAAATGCTTTCATAAGCGACTATTTTGGCCTTCTAATGACAGTGCTTGTTTGTCATTTGCATTCATTCAGACTCTTCTTGTTATTGCCGACTGCCAATTACGAAAATACAAGATCTTAAAGAATGCGGTATGCTTCTGTTCTGATATGATCTATATTGGAAAACGCTTTTAATTACAATGCTTTCGGCACACTGCAGTATACCAAAGGAGGCATAGCCTTCGCAAACCCACTAATAATATACATTTGTTCCTCTGACCCACAACTATCTACTACTTTAGTTTGACAGTGACGACGATAATGACGACGACGATAATGACGACGACGATCATGACGAAAATGATGATGATGATGATGATGACGGTGGTGGTGGTGGTGGTGGTGATGATGGTCATGGTGATAGTAACTGCATGATGATAATGATAGATTGATAGCAATTAATGATGTCATACCATAATGTAAGATAAAATAGTTGAGATGTAGTACAGGGACTGGTTATAATGTTGTAAATATGCAATTTTAAATTACTTTTTTGGTATTTTACTTTTCTAGGAAGGGACGTTTTCTCTCGTGACGAGCTTTGATCCAAGCTTCGACTCGGTTCACGATCTTCTGGATCATTATCGAAATAACTGTCTTCCGATGCGCCAATCAACATTATCGTATGCTTATTCAGAACTTAGGAATCTTCCATAATCAGGTTTCAAAAGTCGGTCGCTATGTGGTGCTATGCAATCCAGACAAATTTCTTGACGTACAGAATCCGAACAAAGTGACGAATGTGCATATCTATCCACAACTATCTGCGTTTCCTGTATCTCATTTAGGGGTGAATCAAGTTGATGTCGGTTTCCCTGGCTTCAACGTTTTCAACTGATGACTGAATGTTCATGGGCTAAAATGTAAAGCCCTTGAAATTAATCGAAACCCACTCTGGGTACTCGGATTTTCTGTAAGGATTTGCTCCGTCGACCTTTGGCTATCCACAGCCACGAGGTTTTGCCCAAGAAAAGCAAGCTATCGATTACCCGGTACTAAGATGTGCATCATTATCAGAACCAAGTTGAAAGAGGACTTAACTTAGCATGATTTAGAGTGGCTTAGGAGGCATTACTGCCTGTGTGAAAGCCACTAGGGGCGCTAACAAGGCTTGAACCCACTCCGTCAGCCTGACGCTCCAGCACGTAACCCACTCTGCCATCTTCCGCCCCCACTTCCTAATGCTAAGGCCAATAAGACCTTTTCACTGTTTTGAAGCTTTCAAGAAGCATTTAGTTTGGTAATTACAGTCGTTTGTGATAGGAAGGAGAGAGAGAGAGAGAGAGAGAGAGAGAGAGAGAGAGAGAGAGAGAGAGAGAGTGAGAGATGTGTGAAGCTAGTCTGGAGGAATAGAAGATGTTGCTTAGCAATATTGTATATATAATATAAAGCCAGTGCTTTTTTCAGTGGGAAG
Organism: Metaphire vulgaris; assembly: GCA_018105865.1. Taxonomy (NCBI): domain Eukaryota; kingdom Metazoa; phylum Annelida; class Clitellata; order Crassiclitellata; family Megascolecidae; genus Metaphire; species Metaphire vulgaris. Next base: position 9,679,959 of record CM030856.1, read on the forward strand.
GCACAGGAATGGCATTCTCATGCCTTTTTTGCCAGATTCTCATAAATTCATATGCAATAGTGGGTGTTTTACTTAACTTACATGCTCGGTATTTTTATCAGTTGCAAATGATCACTTGATGAGCAAAATACATCACCACTTTTTGACACTTGATGAGCCCAAAATTTTTTTAAAAAATCGTAATCACTAAAAGTCTTTAAATATTTTGGAACTATTTATGGGTCCATAATAATTTCTCTCAACGGCCCTGGAAATGCATTCACAAACATTTTTTTCCTAGAAAAAGCACTGTTTACAGCACATGTGTGTGTGTATATATATATATATATATATATATATATATATTTATATATATATATATATATATATATATTTGCCCTCAGTACTTAGTTCCTGAAGGACTTATGAAAAAAGTGCCTGGAGACGTTAAGAAATTGTGTGATTAACTGTCGTCTGATTCGAGGTCTGGAAAAATTCCTCAAAAAGCAATAGCGTTGAGTCACTGCAAAATGGCTGACAATCATATATATATATGTGTGTGTGTGTGTATTTGTGTGTTATGAATGCTTTCTTAGTCTATAACTTTATGACTTTTAGTCATTGAAAGGTGTCAAGAATTTCGATCTTTGAGAGTTTTTGTCCTCAGGTCCTTACTTGTATTACTTTTGCATTAGTCATTGTTAGACATTTTGTGAGATTGAATAAGATGATATTTATATGAGCATTGTAGAGGATAGCGTCTAATCATATGTTGATTGGTGTGACAGTGGGAAAATGCTATTGCACTGTTGTTTGAAATATTAATCAAATCATTTGAACAATTAATTAGAACAACTCAGTTTTTTTCTATGTTATTTGGAACAGATCGCAAATGGAATATTTATTATTTGATTTCAATTAGGTTCTTTACTGGTCACACGTCCTGAAGAATGGAATGTATTTGGAAGAAATTTTTTATCAGCTTGATGGCTATAATAATAATAATAATAATAATAATAATAAATAATAATAATAATAATAATAACTTGTGATCTCTGGATCTCAGATCTCTCCTCAATAAGAAATCAAACCACAGACAAGTACTCAATGAGAAACTTCCGTGTTGAAGAATACGAGATGGCTTATATGGTGTCGATCAGAGCTCCTCTATCATGGGCTGTATCGTCTCACATACCTTAGACTTAACCACACACACACACATTGGCATAGCCATGATGGCTCGGCTATTTGATGTGGCTTGGTCGTGGGATTTGTGCAAAACTGTAAAAGTTCAAAGCACTGGAGCTTGAGACGACAACGTTTTTCTTATCGTCAAGACTTTTTCATCTGAAAATGTCTATGTCTATGTGCCCCCTATTCTAGAATCATCACTATGCCACTGCACACACACACACACCCATATGTACAGTATTGTTTTTTTCTCTTCACACGAAAAATGTCGATTAGTGCAACTGCAGTTCAATTAAAGTTGCTGTGGTTGGAAATCTATGGGATAACCTAATCATTTCCTATATGCATTGGTTGGGCCTTTTTCAAGCATAGGCATCTCATCTGCATAAAATTCACCAACCTATACATAGGCTACAGACAGGTATGATGAAAGATAATTGTCATGTTCTGCAATAAAATAGCTATAAAGATGGAAGTGAAAATGTTTTGTGAAAGTTTCATTTTGCTCTGTAAATTTGATTTCAATAAGAACCACAAGCATATATATATTGTTTCTTATATATAATATATATAAAAGGCTATATATCCCACTATCAAATCCTGGATATATATAAATCTAATATTTATATTACAGAGCAAAGTGAAAATTTCACAAAATATTTTCGCTTCCATCTGAATAGTTATTGTAAAACATGCATACAATCTTTCATCATACCTGTCTGTAGGCATGTACAGGTTGGCACAGATATTTCTTGCCACTAATTTGAAAACAAATTCTTCAGTGATGGGCATTAGTTAACTAAAATAGTTATAACTATCAGTTTAACTGGAAAAAAATTGTTTCTTAGTGCAATAGTTGTGGACAACTAAAAGTTTAACTACTTTTTTGCCAACAGCTTGGACTGAAACATGAAAATGCTGTCTTGCTGACATTGTTGTTGACAGTTGAAACCACAACCATCCCACATTAGTCAAAGTTCCTGGATGACTGGGGATGCATCCTCCACCAGCCACCAAAAATGCATTCTTGAGATAAAAAAAAATTTTTGTAATTTCTTGGTACATTTTTGGTACAATCAAAACTACAGTTACAGAGCAAAGTAAAATCGCTTTTATGAAAATTTCAACAAATTTTATAAATCAAATCTACAGATTTCATCTAAACTGTTTGCATATCATTTACAATTGTAAAACATGACAATTCTTTCATCATAAGCCGTTATAGATTACTTCTTTTTGTTACATTGAAAGGCATCGAATAATACAAAATTTACAAAAAAGTTGCAAAATTGGTTTAACTACCTTAAAAAGTTTATTTAAACTTTTTGGGAAAATTTTAACTTAGTTAAAATAATAGTTTAACCAAAATTTGAAAAAATAAAGTTTAGTTTAACTACCAATGCTCACTCTGTAAAAAGCCATGAAAACATCCAGGTAGGCCCGTCGGAACGAATTTTTAGCAGAGGGTGCATTTCAGGGGCGTATAGCTAGGGTATCTGACGCCCGTTGACAACATATTGAGGGTCAGGGAGAAAAGGTTATCGCTTCTCAACTTCAAGAAAAATCTAACAAACAAAATAGGTGTCATCATTTATCATCTTTTCATATAAAAAACCCGACAAGCAAAAAAGGTCATCTTCCAGGGTTGCCCCCTAAGACTTTCCAGGAGTGCACCTCCACCACGTGCAGTGATACACAGCATGTGCAGCGATAAAATGCAATTTTCTGTGCTTTGTGCAGTGATACATTTTCCGGACGACCTTTTATTGCTGTTTTTTTGCGCGGATGTTCACACATTTTCTGAGTTTGGTGCAGTGATAAATTTTCTTTGAACAGGCCCTGACCTGCATGCACTCCCACTTCCGACGGGACTGCATTTAGATGAAACGCATTATTCTACAGTTCAAAACACAGTGTACAGTGCAATGGCGCTGGCGTCCAACAGCACACGGACACTGTCACTGATAGAGATCTAATTTACCGTTGAGACTCTTTATACAGACGAATCTAAGCTTGCAGCGGTTGACATGACAAACGAACACAGGATTAATCTGTTGCGGGAACGAACGCATATTTTGCAATGCGGTATTGTGCTATTAGATGGCATTCCTGATGACAGTGAAAAGCAAAACAGATGATGCTTACAGACAGTAGAACTTCGTTATAACGTACTTAATGGATCTGTACAATTTAGTACGCTATAGCCGAGGTATACGTTACAGGTATATATTCAATGTCATCCAATACAGTAGCGCATCACACGGGTCACGGGACCGTACAGTGTTGTACACTATATAACGAGTATGCGCTATAACCGAGTCTTTTATAACGAAGTTCTACTGTACATGACCTACTTGTCTTCCGACATGTCGATCCCACATCTAAGAGTGTGCCACTGTTCCAAAATATACGCGGATTCGTATCACATCCGATCAGCACGAATATTTTCGCAATAATAATAACTTAGCATGATTTAAAGTGGCTTAGAAGGCATTACTGCCTGTGTGAAAGCCACTAGGGGCACTGACGGGGATTGAACCCGCTCCGTCAGCCTGACGCTCCAGCACGTAACCCACTCTGCCTGCCATCTTCCGCCCCAATAATTCAGAGGTTTTCCACAAAGAGTTGTATCAGACACGCCTGCGCAATGTTGAGTAGCATACAGCAGAAAGATGCTCTGTACACGTCCTCCTTGCCTCTTGGTCGTGCCATCGTCGATAACACTGGTCTACATTTTTAAAAAAATTTTCTGCTGACCTAAGTATTTTTGCTGATTTTACCCAATTGAGAGGTGCTGATTCCAGATATGAAGTCAAAAATTATGCAATACGTCAAATTTTTTCGCAAATGAGGAATGCTTAATTAAAGGTGTTAAAGTCAAACATAAGGGAAAATAGGAAATTCTGAAGAACCGATAACTCGTAATATTTTTTATTCAGCCAAAAAATGAGTCTGTCTTCTAACCAAGAGAGCAATAAGAGCAATAGCTAGTTGCTTAAATTTAAGTTTTGAGAAAGGAATCTTCTTTTTGGATGCTCCGGTATAGTTATGGTCACAGTTGTCACGCTGTAAACACCAGCAGTAGTCTGCCATAATGTTTGAGTTCCATCTGCCTTGATATCTACGTTCCATGGTCTTGATGGAAGCATTCTCCTTGTTCTTCACTCATAGCTTCAAGATTTGAAGTTCAGGTAGCTATGAAGGAAATGCAACTTGACACTCATGTTTGCTCCCAGTCTTCGAAAAGCAATCTTCGAATTTTGAATTGAAAGGTCATAATTCTCGACTCTTAAGTTGCCAAAGTCAGTAATCAGGTCGTAAAAAGCATCTTGTCTACAACTATAACATCCCATTGATTCAATAAGTCCTTTGATGTTGATGCATCCTCCATATGGAAATATTTCAAAAGACCATTCTCTCTGCCATGATACATAAGTGTGGTACCTGGAGCCAACACTGAACAGGTTCTTTTCCGTCAGTCTTGACCCCAGTAACTCTGCTGACGACTTCGGCAGATCTAGATCTCGTACAAGGTCATTCAACTCAGCTTGGTTGAATGTTTGGTGCATTCCAGCGTCAACTTCTGATGCCACGGAATCTTCACAACAATCAACACAACATTCATCGTCGTCAGAAACTCTCAAAGTAGTACAGGTAGGTACAGGAACTTCGTCACAGTGAGCAACCGGTCTCAGAGCAGAGGGGAGATTTGGGTACTGGATGGAAGATTTTCTTTGTGGACATGCCTGAAATATTTACCAGGCAGAAGTAGCAGTCATCAACATGGTTTCGAGGCTCTCGCCACACCATTGGATTGCATTGGAACTCCAAAGCTAAGACTTTTTCTCTGACCTTTAGTCTTTTTCTCTGACCTTTAGTCAAATTATGAACTGTCTGAGGCTTTCAACACATGCCCTGCACACTTTATGTGGTGCCCAAGGTTTTCCTGGTGACCCAATTTACTGTTGCCATTACAAGCTTTATGCACAAATTCAGACACATCCCTTCTTTTTTTAGGTATTGTAAAACAACCACAAATGTAGCAAAATTTGTCAGGATCATTCCTGCACTGCCCACAAAGTGTTCGAGTGCTGGGTGAATATTCCACAGAAAGCTATTTAGAAGAGTTAAATTTGCTGCGACTTGTAAGCCACATGAACGACTGAATGCTGACGTCGGTTTCACGCTGCTTATATAGGCCTATGTCCATAAAATGCTGACATCTGCAGTTTAAAACTGCCTATTAAACTGTTGTGTTATTAAATAGTTATGTCCACTGCATATTAAGCATATCTTTTTGCACATCCTTATCTTTTTGCATATTCAATATAGCTAAAGAATTATAATACATAATGCTACATTATTACTGTAAACAGTAAATCAGTAAACAGCGTTTTGCGGAAAAACTGGACGTGATAGGAGAAAATGGGTGTGATTTTTGGATTCAGCACACCAAAATACATAAAGATCACATGTTGTCTTCAAGTCAGCAAAATTGACGTAGACCAGTGTAATTAATCAAATAAATATTATAATTGCTGGACATTATAAGAGGTTTAGTAGGATTTCTCCTGTGCTAAAATGCGTGATGCCATGGTTTACACGTCGGTCCTTCCTTCCTCCAAGAGAAGAACACATAATTTCATAACCATTGTATCATTTTAAAAACTTATATAAATCTAAAGTAAATCGTGGTAGCAAGTTTTACTGTTAAAATTCACCCCTTGCACAGTGTTTATTCTAGGCCTTCTCTGGGGGGATTTCCTCCCCAAAGTTTTAAAATCCCCCCAATTTTGTATATGTTGGCTGGGGATGGAAATCCCCCAAGTGTGAAGACTCAGACCTTGTCCCCCCAAACATTTCAAAATCCCCCAATGGCTAGAATAAACACTGCCTCTGAACCCCCTGGCTACGCCCATGACCCCTAGAGGTACGGGAGCTGCTGCCAGTAGTACGAGAGAAAAGAATTTTTAAAAATGCTAAGAAAAACGAACAAATAATGATAGAAAGGCAGGTGCTATCACAAACTGTAAATGTCTCTTCTTTCGGTGGACAGAAAGAAAGTGAACGTGACAAAAATGGCTTAGACGCATGTAGCACTGGTTGGCAATCATCAAATAATATTATAAAAATAATTCTGCACTTCCATAACACCAGTTCTAATACCCAAGGGTATCAATCGATGGTACTTCAAATCCATCCGCAAAGGGCCAGGTCATTCCAGAGATCAGTCAAAGGGAAAGAGTAAGCCCATATTAAAACCGGCCATCGTATTAAAAAGGCATGAGGACTAAGAAAGATCGTTGCCAATGTTCGCTATGTCAACCTATAAAACTATAAAATAAACAAAGAAACGCCAAAAACTATGAGTGAGCGGGGCTACGGCAACGGGGGAGGAGGGGGCAATGTATGTGCCTAGGGCAGAGGCTGGTTGGTTAATGCACGCGCAGTGGCGTAGGAACGAATTTTCGTCAGGTGGTGCAGATTTTCTCCAGGTAAAAGTTTTCTTTTTCAAATCTTTGACAAGCAAAAAGGTCATCTGCACACTTTTAAAGTCTACAGAGGGCACAGACCATCTTCTTTCCAAGGAGTGCACTGCACCCCCTACATTTTTCCAGGGAGTGCAGCTGCACCCCCTGCGCCCCCACTTCGTACGGACGGGCCTGTGCACGTGCACCAAGTTGTTCAAACAATAAAGAAATGGTAGCCAGCATTTTTAGGAATATGGACGGCACATCGAAAATGTTTCCAGTTTTTAACTGAAAAAATCATCTACGAGCAGAAAAACGTTGCCAGGTCAAATAAAGCCTTTTGCATTTTTTATTTATTAAAATTTGCAATTGATATAGCATATGCCCATACTCGACCTCTCATTTGGATGCCCCCATCTGGTGTATGCCCGGGGCCATCGCCCCTTCCTCTGCACGCCACTGGCCTAGGGGGTACGCGCGAAGTTCAAATTTTGCTAGGGGGTACAATTTTTTAAAAGGTTGAGAACCGCTGGCCTATATGGTCGTGAATAGGGCGTTTTGAAAACCCGTGTCAACAACTTTTGCCACAATCCGAACACGAAAAAAAATAAACACAAAGACGGACGTAATAATATCCAAGTCCGCGTCGAAATGCGATAGGATCATCCGTCAAAATTTATCCCCGTGTCCGTAAGTAAACCAAGACTTGCGCGAAGCCGAGTTTAGAAAGCCGACACGCCGCTGGCAAATCGTCGATCAATCATTGCTACTAGCAGTTACTCTTAGCGCAAAAATACACTATAGAAGTCTTTGATTGAACGTTAGAGCCAAAGCGCTAGTCCGTGATCACTGTGTTTTACGACTGTTTCTGCTCGATCGCATACTGAGCCTAGGACGTCAACATCGAAAATATACGATGGTGATCAGAAAGATGGAGTCTTGGGACTGCGGTACGCGGTAATGGCGTAGCCTTTTGCGCCTAACTAACGCATCCGTAATTCGACAAAATCCTTCGTACGAGTTTCTTTCTAGATGTATCACCATAAAGCTCGATTTGATTCGGCGACGCGATGATATGATGATGTCGGTGATGTCATAGAAACGCGCGTTGGAGAAAGAAAGGGCGTTTCGACACGCATATTCTGCAGAAAAAACACAAAAAACACAAAACACAAAGTTAAACTGTAGCGGTGAATTTGACCACTATTTAAAGCACGCAGTCTGCCAATTTAAAAGATGGATGGAATATAGGCCCTAAGTCTCCTAAGATATACAGTAGGCCTACATGGCCAGAGGCGTAGCGACGGGGTATACCGGTATATAGGCCTATACCCCCCCCCAAAAAAAAAATCAGTCTACCTTAACGTTTTTTATGTGGTTTATATGTGTTTATATGCGGTTTATATGGTTTAAATGGTTTATAGTGAAGATTTTTACCCCCCCCAAAAAATTACATATACCCCCAATCAAATTCCTGGCTGCGTCCCTGTACATGGCATGAAGAATCCATTACGCGATCGTTAGAACCATCCTCATTCAGCAGGTTTTGCTGATTCATTACTTAATGGTCCGGAAATTATCATCGAACTGGCAATGCCTGGATTCTTTTGCTCTGCTGTTTCGGAATATTTAAAAAAAATTATCTGATTCTTTTTCATTTAAATCGCTCAAATCAAAGTGTATTTTCGAACCGAGGCTAAAACGGCATCTCTTCCAGTGTCTGCCCCCTACTGGTTCCCCACCATCCTGACTGATACCTCCGACACAGAACCAATCTTTACGAGATGAATCTGAAGTAACATTGATTGATACCTTTTGGGTATTAGAACCGTGGTTATAGGCTACATGCAAATGAAACATTCATCATCATCGTTATCTTCGTCGTCATCACCATCAGCAACAATAACAGCAATTTAGTAGAATTCGTACTGGTAGCAACATCAGCAGTTGTAGTAGTAGTTGTAGTAGTAGTAGTAGTAGTAGTAGTAGTAGTAGTAGTAGTAGTAGTAGTAGTAGTAGTAGTAGTAGTAGTCAAAGTAGTCGTATCGTAGTAGTAGTAGTAGTAGTAGTAGTAGTAGTGGTGGTAGTAGTGGTAGTAGTAGTAGTAGTGGTGGTGCAGTGGTCAAAGTGGTCAGTCAGCAGTGGTGGTGGTGGTGGTGGTGGCAGGTGGTGGTGGTGGTCAGTGGTCAGCAGTGGTGGTGGTGGTGGTGGTGGTGGCAGCAGGTGGTGGTGGTGGTGGTGGTGGTGCAGGCAGTGGCAGTGGTGGTGGTGGTGGTGGCAGGCCTGGTGGTGGTGGTGGTGGTGGCAGTGGTGGTGGCAGTGGTGGTGGTGGTGGTGGTGGTGGTGGTGGTGGTAGTAGTGGTAGTAGTAGTAGTAGTAGTAGTAGTAGTAGTAGTAGTAGTAGTAGTAGTAGTAGTAGTAGTAGTAATAGACTGACTTTTTGAATAGTTTCGGAAGTTATTAGCATCAGCGTCAATCTAAAGTATTATTAATTATTGTTGCTATTATAGAAACATGGAATACGATTGCCTGTCAATCAGTTTCAGCATCCATGGGTGTTACGCCATCTTCTTTAAATCACGAACTGAGGATGAATTGATTGGCATCTCCGTTTATAATTTAATTGCAGAAGGCACGCCAAGAAGACGCTCTGGTGAGGAAAAGTGAGCTGATGCATGACTGGAAATCAATTTCTTAAAATCCCCCGAAGGCAGCGTTAATTCCTCTACCGTGCGTCCTCTGACCACCTGGTACTACCAGGCTGGTAGCCCTAATGGCGAGACTGTCTGTCTCTGTCTATCTGTCTGTCTCTGTGTCTCTGTCTCTGTCTCTGTCTCTGTCTCTCTCTGTCTCTGTCTCTGTCTCTGTCTCTCTCTCTCTCTCTCTCTCTCTCTCTCTCTCTCTCTCTCTCTCTCTCTCTCTCCATCTCTCTTCTGAGATCCAGATGAACAAAGATGGACTTCGTGGGCGATGGCTTCAAAGCTGATCTCCATGAATACACCGTCAACTCCCCTAACGAAGAATTCACAATTTGCCTTTACTCTCTAAATCTGACTTCATGCTGCGCTGTTGCAAAAAGACTATCAGACGATTTTTTTAAAAATTTGTTACTCTCAAAACTATTCTCAAAGAGTGAGCGCACAGTCTGTTGTAAATTACCCATAAATTGTGAGACATTGCCTACAAGCGCTCATGGATCCACCGACCTTTGCCCGACCGACAGCCCACCTTCCCTGTAGCCATTTCAAGAAAGATTAAGCGCATAAGAATAAGCAGCAACTACTGTACTACTTTCAAAAGCACTATATAAATTTACGAGATCTTACTTTACTTTAGTCCGGCTCTGCCTGTGACAACCTAATCTCTTCTAATGAGTCCAGTATCTGACCTATGGCGGTATCGTCTAATCTGCGCTCTCGCTTGAGTAATGAGGCGAAAATACTCCAGATAAACTAAGACTTTGTCGCAATATTGTGCAAATCAAGCAAAACGATCGCTTCTTCAAGGCGACACGACAGAGGGGTAACTTGCATTTTCCACCAGTGTAAGGGGCGAGACAAACACAAGAAAGGTTGTCTGAAAAGAATGGAAGCACCAAGTTCGTGTGGTGTGTGGTTGTAGTAGTAGTAGTAGTAGTAGTAGTAGTAGTAGTAGTAGTAGTAGTAGTAGTAGTAGTAGTAGTAGTCAGGGCGCGATTTGCGGAGGGGAAGGGAGAAATCTCCCCCCACTGCCCAACTGCATCCCCTCTACTGCTACATCCCCACCACTACATCCCCCACTGCTACAGTTTCCATCAACTATATCCCCCCAAGCTCGACATATCCCTCCCACTGCTCCAGGTCACAAATCGCACCCTGGTAGTAGTAGTAGTAGTAGTAGTAGTAGTAGTAGTAGTAGTAGTAGTAGTAGTAGTAGTAGTAGTAGTAGTAGTAGTAGTAGTAGTAGTAGTAGTAGCAGTAGCAGTAGTAGGTAGTAGTTTCGGAATAACTAGTAACCGTAGCAATTATTTTGGATGTACAGTATCGTCACATTGTTGATGAGACTTGCATTTTACAATCTATGAAATGAAGCTGCTCAATAGGCCATTGCCGAAGATTAAGCGCATTCAAAAGCCAACTGGCTAAACCGCTAAAGCATGGCCATAAAACAAACAGCGTATAGGAGACGCCCGAATGGAGTCGCTCTTCTTCTATGGTAGCATCGCAGACGCCGCGTGACGAAAGAGGAAGATTAAAAATTTACAAGGAGACGTTTTATCGGCGTCGTCTCTTTCTGGCGTTTTTGTCGGATGCGGTGAATTTTTCGATAGAACCCCGACAGCGTCATTCGAGTGCTAATGGATTTTTCGATACTTACTATCAGAGGCGTAGCGACGGAAGGGGGCAGTGGCGTATTTAGGGGGTACGCTACTGAGCCATAGCGTACCCCTTTGGTCTTTGGTCGTTGGTTCTTGCTTTCCTTGTCACCAGGTTTTAGAAGGGCGATAACCTTTATTTTGCATGTCACCACGTTTATTTTTCGAACTTTTTCAATTTCAGCATACCCCTTTGAGCCTTTCTAAATACGCCCATGGAAGGGGGGTATATCGGTATACCGATGTACCCCTCCCCTCACAAAAAAATCAGTCTACCTTAACGTTTTTATGTGATTTACATGTGGTTATATGTGGTTTATATGGTTTATGTGGTTTATAGTTAAGATTTATACCCACCCAAAATATTTATACCATCCCAAATAAAATTCCTGGCTACGCCCTGCTTACTATTGCAGTGCACTCTGCAGCTGCCGCAGCAGATTTTATTTAACCAAGGTTAGATCAGAGATGGTCATGGGTTGGGTTAATGATCCATGGGATGGATCGGGTCGGGTCAGACTTTTCCATATTTATGGTGTGTTGGGTTGGGTCGGAAATTAAGTCATGGTTTAAGAAATTGCAATGTATTGCGGTGGGTTGGGTTGAGTCAAGTAACCCAATTGCCGACATGGGTTGGGTTGGGCTGGAGATTTGATGGGTTTGGTTCTAAGAAATGAACCTATGACCATCTCTGGGTTACATATCGCGGAAGTATGACGAATAAGGAGAATAGTCTGCCCAGGAGATACCGTTTATTATTATTATTATTATTATTATTATTATTATTATTATTATTATTATTATTATTATTATTATTATAGTCATCATCGTCATCATAATCGTCGTCTTCGTTATTATTATTATTATTATTATTATTATTATTATTATTATTATTATTATTATTATGCACTTAAATAATGAATAACACAATTACGAATTATAACGCAATTTTAAGAATCCTAGGAGGCTAAGTTGGCCCGTGTGGAAACTACTGTAGGGCCTAATAACTCTCAACATCAATCGGACGAAATAAGCTTAGACATTAAAAGAGACAGCTAATCCGCGTATGTACTTTGAACAAACAAGAGGCTTTCTTGTGTTTGCATTAAGTGCTTAGGTCTGCTTTCTTTATCGCCTAAGCCTCGACGTTTCTAGAAAAATATCATATTTTATAGTTATCTAGACTGTTGCGAAGTGTCACTTATGGTGCAGGGAAGACCCCAGGCAAGTAATTCCACTCGGCGTCCGCAGTGGAACTGACGGCACATCAAAGCGGACATGAAAAGGTTCGAGGAGCAAGGGCGTAGCGACGGGAGGGGGTATATCGGTATAAATACCCCCCCCCCCAATCAGTCTACCTTAATTAAAGTTTTTTATGTGATTTACATGTGGCTACATGTGGTTTATATGGTTTATGTAGGTTATAGTTCAGATTTATATCCACCCAAAATATTTATACCCTCCCAAATCAAATTCCCGGCTACGCCCCTGTCGAGGAGGAGGAGACGAAAAGAACCATTTTTTGACAAATGGAAAAGTGGTTCTGAATCAGCAAGGTTTCAGATATCTCCCCGTGTACTTTGTACTACGCCATCTATCGAAATTTCGAATCAGTCTCGAGGCTTTATTCGAGGCGTAGCCGTTCACGAGCAAGAAATCGACGCCGCCGCCGAAATTAAAGATCTTATCTCTGCCGCCGCCGCCGCCGATCGATCAGATGAGACAGCAATTTTGGCACCGCTTATCTCCAGGTGCGGAACAGGTCAAGTGCAGGTTTTGATGTTGTCGAGTATCTTCGAGTAAATTTCCCGTTATCAATTAAGACGATGGTTAGAATTAAGAAATTCACAAAGTTATCCGATTGAACGGTCTCAGCCGAAAGTAACTCTCATCAATATATCGATATAACCCGTGTCAGCTCGGCTTGATGATACTTAATATGACGATTCATATAGGGGCTGTATATACTTATATATATATATACTATTATGCGTACAGAATACTGTATAAGTCCTTCGGGAACTAAGTACCGATGGCCTATACGCAGTGCTTATTCTAGGTCTTCTCGGAGGGGGGAATCCCCCCAGTTTTAAAATCCCCAAAGTTTTTATATGTTGGAAAAAAGTGTGGAGACTCATACCTTTCCCCCCCCAAACATTTCAAAATCTCCCCAATGTCAAGGTGGCTAGAATAAACACTGCCTATACGCCTGTATATATATATATATATATATATATATATATATATTCTATTTGCACTGGACAATCTCCATAATACCTTGGACGAATTCGTTAGACAACCCTAATTTAGCCTAAGCTCTGCAAATAATTGTTTTATCTAACTATAACATGATTAAATAGTAAATCATTAATTCTGAATTAATTAACGTCATAGAAGCGCTTTGATATAATATCAAAGTGGTTTGATTTGTTATGATTGCGCGCAATTTACCTTTCGAAAACTGCGTTTCTTTATGACCAAAGCCGTGTACAGTGTATTTCGTAAAACTATCTCTCTGGAAAATCAATTCCAGCGTTTAATGGTCATATAAACAGCTCGTGCCACGATTGATAAGGCACCGTGTGCCGCCGATTTTCACGCATCGATGATTTTCAATTTCTTCGCGAGTCACGAAGCATTAAGTCGACGATGGAAATGTTTGTAAATTTCTTGTCAATGTATGCCACATCCGTTCATGCATAACTTGCCGCGTCAGAGGATGTTGCGTTCCGGTTAGCGTGACAACCAGCCAGATTGTTTATTGAAGGATTGACTGCTTTTAAAGAAAATATTGTTTGTCTGGGAGTGGAAGATGGCAGAGTGGGTTACGCGCTGGAGCCGTAGGCTGACCGAGCGAGGTTCAAGCCCCCGTTAGCGCCCCTAGTGGCTTTCAAACAGGCGCTAATGCCTCCTAAGCCACTTTAAATCACGCTACAGTTTTATTAGTAGGTTTTAATCGGTTTAACCCCTTAACTGGGGATCCCGGATATATCCGTCCATTTTACACTGAGTTACAGTTAAATACACAGTTAAGGGGTTAAGGATGTTAGTCTCTTCCCCATTGATAGAGACTAATTCCCCAACGAAGGTGGAAAATGTTGGGTTTTGGCCACTAGTGGTGGAAATTTTAATCGTAAAGTAGCCAGGTCACGTCCGGGGCGTAGCGACGGGGTATACCGGTATATATACCCCCCCCAAATCAGACTACCTTAAATTTTTTATGCGTTTTTAAAGATTTTCTAAGTTTTTACAGATTTATACCCCCATGTCACATTATACTCCCCAAATCAAATTTCTGGCTACGTCCCTGGTCACTTCTGATGGGGGTGGGTGGGTAGAATACTGATGATAATTACAGAAGAAGCAATTTTGACACAAAGAACCCTGAACGCGCGAAGAATCACTGAGATGATCTGAAATGTTATCTTTCGATCATAACTATTTACGCACAAACCGTTAAAACAAAACCAATGCAATGCTCTGTTTTTCGCATTCTCTCGCTCACAGTCATCAAAGACGAAAATCCGTAACGAATAATCTCGGACACGAATAAACTGGAACCAGCTTCAGAGCTTCTGCTGGGGAACCAGTACATCATAAATGGCAAAGATAGATGTGGAAAATCACCTGGTCAGACAAGGTGACACACACAGGTAGGCCTAAGCCGGGCGGCGCAACGGACTGAAAAAGCAGGGGAGCAGCAATTAGGCGGTGAGATGAGACCGTGGATCAGATGGATGAAGATGGAGCTATAAGAGCAGCAAAAGCAGAAATACAGGAGACAGGAAGACGAAGTTTCAGCTCGATCCTTTACTGTAAGGCCCAAGCAGTTTCCTTGTATTGAGAGGAATAGCAGGAAATTGCAAAATACAACGATATCTATCATCTTTTTCGCTAACGTCGCTACATCGCCGATTGCATAACAATAATAATAATAATAATAATAATAATAATAATAATAATAATAATAATAATAATAATAATAATAATAATAATAATAATAATAATGCACTCTCAAGGCACTAAAAAAATTCTGGGTTATCAATCGATAATAATATTAATTACTGTTATTATAATTATAATAATGATAATAACTTTTCTCAATAATTAAGTTAATCATTGGCATTCTAACATACACCATTGTTAGCCCATAAACGAATAACCTGATAAAGGAATGTAGCCTGCAAGTTGTTGGCATCTCTATTCTCTCTCTCTCTCTCTCTCTCTCTCTCTCTCTCTCTCTCTCTCTCTCTCTCTCTTTCTCTCTCTCTCTCTCTCTCTCTCTCTCTCTCTCCCTCCCTCTCTCTCTCGTCTCTGTAACAGTATAATTGATATTTGCGCTTCTTAATTTTCATTAGCGTCTCACGTGGCGTTCCTTTCAAGCAGGGTTATTTCTAGGATTATCAATTTGGTGGAGTGTCGGTATAATATTTTGTGGTCCCTGCCGAAAAAAGCCTGACAAGCAAAAAAAGTCACATCAGGCTCAGATTGGTGGGATGGGGTGTCGGTCTCAGATTGGAGGGCGTTGGGAGGGGTGTAAAAATATCCCTGCTTTCAAGAAACAGTACAGGAAAATTCTGACAAAGATCCGATCAGCAGCATATATTGTGACTATCGCTTGTATTAGCTTAGCGGTTTGTAAACTGAATCGTGTCGCACATTTGCAGATCCGAGAGTTTTTGCCGTCATGCTTGGCAATTATCAAAGATATTATATAGCGCATTGCCAATGCTAAGCCAGATTTTCACTTCCAGATAGAACACAGACGTTGGCTTCTATTAGGCCACTAGGTTCGAGCCCCCCAGGGGCGCAAACATGGCTTTTGTCCCTCGTGTCCTGACACGGGTGATTTTTGGGAAGGTCGTGTCCCTATGGGCGTGGACACGGGTGTTTTTGGCTATGAAATAACAAAACCATGGTTTATTTTATTGTCAAAAGTCAAAATAGCAAGCAAAGGTAGGCCTAATCACCACTCTTAAGTAATTTTAATCCAAAAAAGTAAAAAGTTTTTAAAATGGTCATCACCTGAGAAAAAAATTAGGACACGGCCGTTTTTCTGACCAGGTTTGCGTCCATGGAGCCCCCTCACTTTTTGAGAGGCTAAGCTAGAGAGGCTAAGCTAGAGAACGGAGAGGCATAGGGGTCGCCCCACACTCTTTTTCATCCACGTTTGGTGTAGATGACAACCAGTTCGTCGGGCAATCCATTGTTGATGGGGTCAATGGGCTAAGCAAACCGTAATGCGATCTTTTGCCTTGAAGGAACGCCTAAATATATTTATACGGGCGGAATCCTGCACGTCGACCGTCCTAATCCAAGGAGAAAGTCCGGGGAAAGCTTAGAGCAGATATAAAAACAGGGCCGCAGAAAAGCCTCGCAAACCGAACTTTATGGCACCCGCCCCGGCGTCGAACAAGGAAGACCAACTCTTTGCCTCTGCCCCACCCGCGGGGGGGGGGTTCGGTGGAGCCGCTAAGGGGGCGGGGGAGGGGGCTTCATCTAGCCAATATAGCGCCTAATTTGAAGAAAGCAGAAGCACGCTGGACGACGGTCTTATCAGAGACAGACGGTACGGCACACGCGAGAGACGGTAACGACGGACGACAATTGGAAAATAAAGCCGGGACACGTCTGCTCCGACGCGAAATTCCCGCCGATTTCGGCGCATACATATTATTTACGCTTTCCTCTGCATGCGTAATGCGATCCGTGTATGTTCGCCTGGTTGTTACGGCCGCCGTGAACCAGGCTTCTGCATTATTTCCATCGATCGCTGTACACTGTACACACACACACACACACACACACACACACACGAAAAATATTAACGGTCAGTGGCGTAGCCAGAACTTTCGGAAGGGGGGATTTGGTTTCGACCGTAACTCAATTTTCGAAAAATCTTGTCAAGTAGAAAAATGTAATTATCATCTTTTCTTCTTAAATTTTTCCTTTGCAGATGCCGACAAACAAAAAAGTCGTCACCTATAGCGCTTTAAAAATTTGGGTTGGCAGCGCCAAGGGAGTTGACCCCAAAACCGCGTCCGAAATTTAAAAAATTGTATGGAAACACATTCAACATTTTTTCATCGGCAGCCAAGGGGTTCAACCCCCACCCCTTGGCTACGCCACTGATAACGGTACTGGGAGAACAGAAAGCAATAATTTTTCAAGTTAAATTTCTGGCGGTTATTATGTCAAAATGAATCGTCTTCTGTATCGTCCATCGTCAAAACAAACCATGCTGCAAAGAGTGAAACAGAGGAAACTCCAACCTATAATTATTTGGATACATTATGCAGAATGAAAGAGGACAACAGAAAGATGAAAGCTCTAATGTTTGGAATAATGGAGGGTGTAAACTAAGAAAAGGAAGACCACACAAGGAATGGTGTTGTAGAAGTAGCTTACAGGATCTGAGTCACAGAACAACGAACAGGAAAGAATAGCAGAAAACTGTAAAGATGGCATTTATGCGCCAACGGGCGTTGAACCCAAGGTTGATGATGATGATGATGATGACGACGACGACGACGATGACGATAATGATGATGATGATGATGACGACGACGACTGTGACGATAATGATGATGATGATGATGATGTTGATGATGATGATGGTGATGATGATTTTGAGTGCTGTTTATTCAAAGTTCTATTTTCATGCCCTCATGGGCGTCCGCAGAAATTTTTCCAGGGGGTGCAAAACAAGGTATTGTGACGAGAGAAACAAGTAATTTTACTTTTTTCCTAACTCCACAATCTTTCCAGGGGGTGCAATTGCAGCCCCTTGCACCCCCCTCCGAACGCCCGCCCATGGATGTCCTTCTTTCCTTTTGTCATCTGTTTCAATGTCGTAGATCTTTATTGCTAGGCCATGGTGACCAGTCCTCTCCTTGCCGGATAAGGAGACCGTTGGATCTTCCAACCTCGTCCGCCCTGCGATGTCCTTCCAGCGCCGCTGTTTGGCCCCGCCCGGGACAGCTTGATTATTCGTCGGGAAATCCACTTATCTCGCAGCTGGTCATCACACGGATGGTCGTGTTCACTATTCGCCCCCACCCCCTGTGACCCGCTGCGTAACAGTTTTCAGCCCTGCCTCTGCCCAGGTCAAAATAAATATTATAAATGAAAACGTTTCCCCTGCCCCTCTAATACTTAAATACACTCTCAATAGCCTACTCAATACTCATGAATGCCAAAAATAAAAAGTTTGCAACTAGGCGAATTAGGGGCGGAAGATGGCAGAGTGGGTTACGTGCTGGAGCGTCAGGCTGACGGAGCGGGTTCAAGCCCCGTTAGTGCCTCTAGTGGCTTTCACACAGGCAGTAATGCCCCTAAGCCACTTTAAATCATGCCAAGCTAGGCCTAATGCTAGGAAATAGGAAAAGAAGAAGATTTCAAGCTCTTGACTTTGTCCTGAAAAGTGGCTTAACCTCTTAACTGGGGATCCCGGATATATCCGTCCATTTTACATTGAGTTACAGTTAAATACACGGTTAAGGGGTTAAAACTTCCAGACAAGACAAGAAGAAGACCGAAAATGGAAGTCACATATCTAAATCGAGAATCTCGTGCAGCAAAACACTTTTATGTTAATATCGATATAAATTGTTTTTTTATTTGTATTGATAGTGATTAAAGGTAAAGGTAAATGTAAAGGTCACCCATCCAAGTACTAACCGCGCTCAACGTTGCTTAGCGATAGTGTTCTTAAAAATTATTCAATTCCTCCCTTTATCTCCACAGGTCCATACCCTAGGAACTAGGGGTATTTTTGCACTCCCTAACACCCCCAACACCCCCAATTTGAGACCGACACCCTCAACAGCCCTCCAATCTCAGCTATGGAATGCCCTTTTTCAATGGTGCAGCCAAAGGGAGGGTTGGAAGATTAAACCCCCCTTGGCTGCCGACGGAAAATTTTTTCCATGCTTTTCCATGCATTTTTCATTTTTGGACGCGAGTTTGGGGTCAAACCCCCCTTGGCTGACTGTCGATCGAAAAATTTTCTAAGTGCTATAGAAAATAGAAAAAACTAGAACGAATACGAAGGTGACGACCTTTTTGTTTGTCAGCTCCTAAAAAAGAAAAATAAAATAAAAAAATTTTGCAAAGTTTGGTCACGATCGAAGCCAAACCCCCCTTCCGGAAATTGTGGCTACGCCACTGCCCTTTTTTGCTTGTCAGACTTTTTGACACCCCAAATTGACTCCTAGAAATAACCCTTACCTGGTCAAATATAGAAACAGAAGACGGACAGCATTTCAGTTCACTGGGGTGGGGTACAGCAGTCTCGACGACGACAGACGTTGGGAGACTGTGACGAAGACTATCACTTCACTAATTACTCATGGGAAGGAGACTTCGACGAGCAAGAAAATTCACATACGCCGAAGAGGGAGGAGAAGGAGGAGAGAGATTTTGAGGGGGAAACAGAACCGGGGAAAGAGGGATATTTTACTGGAAAATGTGGTGGCCTGTCGTCCGATTTCTAAGCGCTGGAGGGAGGAAGGGAGGGAGGGAGGGGAGGGAGGAGGGAGGGAGGGGAGGGGGGGGGGAGGGAGGGAGGGAGGGGAGGGAGAAAGGGAGGGAGGGGAGGAGGGAGGAGCTAGGGAGGGAGGGAGGGAGGGGGCGAGGGGGGAGGGAGGGAGGGAGAGAGCAAAAGAATAATATTATTAGAACCGAAAATACAAATAATGAAACCTGACGGCGGAGAATGTTTTTCACAGTGCAAGAAAGAAAGACCACGGATCAGCAGGACAGAGAGAGAGAGAGAGAGAGAGAGAGAGAGAGAGAGAGAGAGAGAGACAGACAGACAGACAGACAGACAGACAGACAGAGACAGAGACAGACAGAGACAGAGACAGAGACAGAGACAGAGACAGACATTCAGACAGACAGAGTCAGAGAGACAGACAGACAGTGAGACAGAGATAGAGAGAGACAGAGACAGAGACAGACAGAGACAGAAATAGAGAGAGACAGAGATAGGGAGAGACAGAGAGAGATAGACAGGCAGACAGACAACGGACAGACAACGGACAGGCAGGCAGGCAGGCAGAGACAGAGACAGACAGACAGACAGACAGACATACAGACATAGACAGTGAGACAGACAGAGAAAGAAACAGAGAGATTGTTAAGTACAGGGAAATAGGAGGGAATTCTGCGATCAGCGGGATAAAGACATGAGTGGGCAATAAATATGTCGTCAAAAACGATACCGTTCGAGATATCGGTAAATGGATGATGTCCTGCGGTATTATGATTACTGTATACCGTTTGCTAAGAAGCAGCCGCGGCCTAAAAAGGGTGTTTCAAACAAGAAGAAATTATCTAATAGGACTTAATAGTCTGCTTATTTTCTGCGGATGCATTACAATTTAAAATCTATCATCAGAAACATTAGTCAAGAAGCAGTGGCGGCTCTATAGGATTTGGCAAGTGGGGAGGCCGTTGGGGTGGCAACTTCTAATCATGGGGGACCAATCATTTGTTGTTTAATGTATGTAGCATTAAGTATAGGGTCCCAACTGGGGGGCAGACACTCAATAGGGGGGCACGGGCCCCTCCTGGCCCCCCGGTGGAGCCGCCACTGCCACTGACCAACCGATGAGCGTTGCTATAAAAGTACGTGTTAAAACATCGATAGATCTTTTCATTTTGATATTCGGCTCTATCTCAGTTCCTTGTGAAAATAACGCAATAAAGTAATAAAACCTTGACATAGTAAATCTGGGAAAAGAGTTTATTTCAGTGAAAAAGTTCGTAGTAGGGCCTATAGACAGATCTCGAGAATTCCACAATGGGAAATGTCTTAGCGACAAAACCACAAAACCAGAAACACAGACGCCAGCTGCGTGCCAACCGCGTGGCCTCGCTGTTACCTTGAACTGCGTCTTAGAAGCAACACTGGTTAAGTGAAAATGATAATTTGAAATGAGCGTTGAAAAGAACACTTTGCGATCAAATAACCACCTGCTCCGAAAGAAAACGCGTTAAAGCAAATGCAAAACGATTCTCCACAATGTAAGGAAACAGGAAACCGAAGATAAAGCATTAGAGAAGACATAGGCAGTAGAACTTCGTTATCACGGACTCGGTTATAACGTATATTCGGTTATAACGTTCGTCAAAGTACTGTCCCGTGTGTGATGAGCTACCGTATTGAATGGCATTGGACATAGCGTACCTCGGATATAACGCACTCAATTTTACAGACCCACTAAGCACATTATAACGAAATTCTACCAATGTATTGAGAAAATATACCATTGCCAACAGCGAAAATGATGAACTACGTCGCGTCAAAAACAAATTCGAACGAGAAGCGAGAAGAATGAGTGCCACAGAGAAGAATATTCGGAATATATATAGAAATATTTTGAGGAAGAGGAAGGCAAAGACAGAGACTGACAGAAAGACAGACAGGCTAAATCAACGACAACCGCAGAGACAACTGCAGTCTGTCCCGAACGCAGTTTATTAGTCTTTGAAAAAGTTCAACGGACGACTGATTAGGGCTACGGAACATCTGACCTCCATCCATGCATCTCATTCCATTTTCCGTTCTATCTTCTTCTTCTTCTTCCTCATCCTCTTCTTCTTCTTCTTTGTCGACGACCTCCTCCTCTTCTTTTTCTTCTTTTTTCCTTCTTCTTCGTCTTCCTTCTCTTCTTATTTTGTCTCTTCTCTCTATTCTTCTTCTTCGTCCTCTTCGTATTCATCCTCCTCTTCTTCCTCCTCTTCTTCTTCGCCTTCGTCTTCCTTTTCGTCTTATTCTTCCTCTTCTTTTCATCCTCCTCCTCCTCCTCTTCGTCTTCTTCTTCCTCTTCTTATTATCTGCTGCTTCCTCGTTTCACAGTAAATTTCGTTAAACGTTCTCGAGTCGTTCGGGATCTCTCCATGTGGAAACCTGTGACTGCACAGTGGGAACAGTGACTGACTGGAATCGAACCCGACTCGGACTGAACTACAGTAGAACTTCGATATAACGGACTCGGCTATACCGCATCCTCGGTTATAACGTACCGCAATGTACGACCCCATGCGGTGCGCTATTGTATTGGATAGTACTGAATATAATGTAGGCCTAACAACGTGCCTCGCACGTACGTAGCGAGATAAATTTTCCAAAACGGACGTAAGTACGTTATAACGAAGTTCAACTGTAGAATTATTCACGAGGAGGGGATAGACCGTTGCTGAAGGAAGGCAAAAAAGACGATCGACCCGAGGCATTTCGCTTCTGCTTCCTCGTCAAAGGACTGGTTTACGGAGATTTAATTCGGTTTCGTTAAAACTTCCTTCCGTTTAACAGAATAAAGCGTTCTGCGTCCGCCTGTAGCGACCGAAGACCTTTTTCCAATTATTCTTGCCGTGGGCCTGCCTTTATTCGGCATTAAGTAAAGACATTCGACGTTTTAGCACAAGAAATTCAAATCATAGATAAATAATTTTTGGCGAATATTTTTGGTCTTTATTGTTTCCTAAATTCATCTCTCAGAACGTTTCTTCCATCGCTGTTTTTCAATCCTCGTTAAAATCTCTAATCGTTTGCGACGATTATAATTCTAAAGGGAAGTCTCATCAACCCCAAAACAATCAAACCCATACTTTTACCTCTAATCGAACATCTCTATTATCATATTAACGCGTCTACAAACCCCATATGCGAATGTTAGATCAACCATTGGATTCATAAGCAATTTTCTGGGGGTTGCGAGGTAAAGGTAGACGCTTGTGGGGTCGAGACCGAACCTCCCAATTGAGGTCTAAAAGTTTGATTTCTAGCTGTCAGGCGTCCAATGGAAAATCGAATGGTTTCAGGCGGGAAAAGTGCGACCGATGCAGATTTTTTTCTAATAATATAGCTATTTGACGGCAGATAAAGTATTATGGGTTTTATACAATAACTGAATGAGGCATTTATGGCATTGCATACTGCAAAGCTTTGCTATTTGTAGATCCAAAGATAAGAAGACAAAGAAGGGGAATACAGGAACAAACCAATACTAGAGGACAAGAGAGTACAGAATAAGAATACACAGGAAGACCAGAGTGTTAATGATTCAGAATGAATGGATAGGTTAAACAAAGTGATTCACACACAGGACAATCCCTTTTGAACCACTCTAAATTTTGCTATTATTATTATTATTATTATTATTATTATTATTATTATTATTATTATTATTATTATTATTATTATTATTTATTATTATTATTATTATTATTATTATTATTAGTAATAATAATAGTAGTAGTAGTAGTGTGTGTAGTAATAGTAGTAGTAATAGTAGTAGTAGTAATAGTAGTAGTAGTAGTAGTAGTAGTAGCAGTAGTAGTAGTAGTAGTAGTGGTGGTAGTAGTAGTAGTAGTAGTAGTAGTGGCAGTAGTAGTGTAGTGGTCGTGGTAGTAGAAATGCAGTAGTGCAGTAGTAGTAGTAGTAGTAGTAGCAGTAGTAGTGGTAGTAGTAGTAGTAGTGGTAGACCAGTAGTAGTAGTAGTAGTAGCAGTAGTAGTAGTAGTAGTAGTAGTAGTAGTAGTAGTAGTAGTAGTAGTAACAGTAACAGCAGCAGCAGCAGCAGTAGTAGTAGTATTTAATCATTTTATTAAATAGGTCTGCATTATTCTGAACCATTACCAGAGCAGTCGATGTCCCAGAGAGAGCGAGATTAAGTAAGACGTCGGAGGATGGCGTGTCCGACTTCTTCTTCAGAGTCTGACTGCGGCGTAGTAGGACAGCAGACCGACTATGAGCAGCGTCAGTATAAGGCAGGACATGACGATGAAAACGACGTGTACGGGCAGCGGCAGGAGCACCGCGGCCGGCTTCTCCACGGCCCCGTCTCCGTCTCCGCCGCCGCCGTCGTCGTTCGAGAGGCCGCCGACGGGGAACGAGGACGGCGCCGCCCGGCCGTCGTCGTCGTGGTTGGCCGCCGCCGCCGCCGCAGCCGCCGCCCCGGGTTTCATGCGACCGTTGGGGGCCGGCGACAGGCGGATGGCGTAAGGGCGCTTGGGGTCCGGACAAGTCCAGTCGTCGACCAGCTTTGAGCCCGTTCGGTTGGCTGAAAGATCATCGTCGTCATCAATCATCATCATCATCATCGTCGTCGTCGTCATCGGCATCATCATCATCATCATTATCGTCGTCGTCATCATCATCATCGTCGTCGTCGTCGTCATCGTCATCATCATCATCATCGTCATTGTCGTCGTCATCGGCGTCATTGTCGTCGTCATCGGCGTCATCGGCGTCATTGTCGTCGTCATCATCATCGTACGGGCATCAACAACAAAAGAAGCGTCGATTTTGAAGCCTCTGTTGGCCTATTAAGTTTTACGTGTCTCTTGCCATCGGTAACAGTACAGTATGATTATGTAGAGTTGTAGACGAATCGCGTTGAGACGACCACGATGACTATGACGACGAAAACGATGATGATGATGATGATGATGATGATGATGATGATGATGATGATGATGATGATGATGATGATGATGATGATGATGATGATGATGACTGTTATGATGTCGGTTGACTGAGCTTGCAGAAGGAGCGATTAGAGGCGATGGAGGCGAATACTGACCAAGTACCGCAACGAGTGAGTACTGCCGGCACGCGTCCCGTCCTCTGCCGGCCCTTCGAAACGACAGCGTCCTTCCTCCGTCGAGCACGCCCGGTCGCTCGGCGAACCTGTGGATCTGATCCAGGTAGGCGCACGGCACGGACGACCAAGGCAGCGGGTTGAAGTGCGGATGGTAGAAGCCGATAACGTCGCCCCGCTCGACGGCGATGAACTCGGTCGGCTCCAGCGTCAGTTCGTGGAAGCGGAGATCGCGGGGCTGGAACGGCGTCTGGCCGACCAGCGTGTATCGGTCGTCGTCGTCGCTGCCGTGCGGACGCCAGACCTGAAGGTAAACGTCGAACTGGATCGACAGGACCTTGACGAAGACCTGCCATCCGACGATCAGGTCTCCGGAGGAGGAGGAGGAGCCGAGGACCGTCTGGATCGGATTCGGAATGACGACGACGTCTTTCGAAGGTTCTCCGCCGTTAGGGCGCAGTTTGGCTTCGTAGCCAATCATCCGCGAATCTACATGTACACGGGACACGCCACAGAAGTTTTAAACTATTCCTTAAATAATAGTAATAATTTATAATAAATATAATATTTATAATAAATAATAGTATTAATAATAATAATAATAATAATAATAATAATAATAATAATCATAATAATAATCATAATCATAATCATAATAATAATAATGTTATCTCATTTTCCTTCCTTAGGTGGCGTGTATTTCTACGTTAGCGACCATGGATTTCCACTTTGTTCGATCTTGACATCCTCTTATTAATTCGATGTTATTCTTTACTCCCTCAATTCCTTCTCGTAGGCAGTCTACATAGGTGTTTCTCTGTCTTCCTCTTGCTCTTTTTCTCTCTCTTATAAACCACTTGAAATGACGTTAACATCATATTATACTATTAAGTCCTCATTAACGAACGCAGATTACATCTTACAACTATTCCGTAAATAATAATAATAATAATAATAATAATAATAATAATAATAATAATAATAATAATAATAATAATAATAATACTTCATAAACTACTTGAAATCACGTTAACATCATAATTATTATACTATTAAGTTCTCATTAACGACCACGGATTTTAACAGCGATGTGCTCAAAATGCAAAACACATTTAACGAACGTCAGAGACATAACACGTCTCCGAGTGGAATTCTGTGTTTAGAAATTATATTTGACCGATGTCATGTTGACTATATTATTGACGCATTTTTAACCAACAGCGATGCACAAATGTCCGGTTGACGCTTTGTCATCGCATGGTCTCCATCTTTTAGATGGATAATGATGATGATGATGATGATGATGATGATGATGATCAGAGATAGTTTTACACCCCCTAAGACACCCCCAACACCCACCCAATTTGAGGTCGACACCCCCGAAATTTGGTAATGTGACAATGGTATGCATAAAAATGCACACTAATTACCCTGAACACCCCCGAAATGGAGAAGTACACCCTCTCCCAACTTTAATTGTCGGATGACCTTTTTTTTGCTTGTCAGCCTTTTTCGGTAGACACTTCCAAATTCCGACACCCCTATATTTTCCCGATACCCCCAAGATTCACAATCCTACAATCCTAGAAATAACCACACACACCCAGATTTTCCCGACCCCACCCCCCAAATTCACCATCCTAGAAATAACCCTGATGATGATGATGATGATGATGATGATGATGATGATGATGATGATGATGATGATGATGATGATGATGATGATGATGATGATGATGATGATTACTATTAAGTAAGCTGGAGTGATTTGTCTATCTATGTTAATTGAGAATTAAAGCACGATTCCGTGCAATATCATAAGTTAAAAACTGCTATTATAGGAAGTGAGTTGGACAGACAGACAAACAGACTAAACGACAGACAGACATAAAGACAGACAGAGAGTACAGCAAAGCGAGCAGCTATAGGAGAGAGAGAGAGAGACAGACAGACAGAGACAGAGAGACAGAGAGACAGAGAGACAGAGAGACAGAGAATGAAACAAGAGTATAATGAGAGTGGCTGAGAGAGTCTGTTAATTGCAGTGTCAGTGCATAGACGTCTTATTGGCGAACGGCGCACTCGAATGGACGCTGAGGGAGACGGAGGTAGGAGGGAGGAAGCGGGGGATGGGGGAGGGGGGACGGGATCTGCAGCAGCAGCAGCAGCAGCAGCGCTGACGTCGTGGATGCGCAGCCGCCGGTTCGACCGCCGCCGAAGCCGCGGTTCATCTCGACAGCTTAATGGTCGGTCTCCTCGTCGTGTTCCGGTCTTATTCGCTTCTCGAGAGCACAGTCGGACGGACGGACGGAGAGAGAGAGAGAGAGCGGGAGAGAGAGAGATTCTCTCTTATTCGACCGAGACGATCAACAGTTGGGAGTGCGGAGTGCGACAGCGCACTTCGACCTTCGTCGATTGTGCAATCGACAGTCTTACAAATCATTTGTACTCCTCGTCCTCCTCTTCCTCTTCTTCCTACTCTTCCTCCTCCTTCTCTTCCTCCTCTTTCTTCTCTTTTTCCTCCTATTTCTTCACGTCCTCTTCATCCTCTTCTTTCTCCTTCTTCTCCTCATTTTTATCCTCTTCCTCCTCCTCTTCTTTTTCTTCCTACTCTTCATCCTCTTCCTACTATTCCTCCAAGACCTCCTCTTCCTCTTCTGTCTCTTCCTCCTACTCTTTCTCCTCTTCCTCCTCCTCTTCCTCCTCGTCGTCTTTAACCGCTCCGTTTATTACAGGACACTACTGATTGTCCTAACCATGTCCGCCAGTGGTCTTGCACAGAGTTGTCCATGGGTTGTGTTAACCCATGGGTTGGGTTGGATTTGGTTGGGTCAGACTTATCCATAATAACGGTGGGTTGGGTTGGGTCAGAAAATGAGTCGTGGCTGTACTGTATTACGGTGGGTTGGGTTGGGTCAAGTAACACTATTCCCTGCGTGGGTTGGGTTGGGTTGGAGATTTTGTGGGTTGGGTTGGATTGGGTTCTAAAAATGGACCCATGTACAACTCTGGTCTTGCAGTGCTGTGCTTCTTTCTCCGAGTGGCCGTCGACGGGCAAGCGAAACTGCATCGCGAATGTTCTGACCTCCCTTAACCCCTTAACCGTGTATTTAACTGTAACTCAATGTAAAATGGACGGATATATCCGGGATCCCCAGTTAAGGGGTTAATAATGCACGACCTCCATAAAGTCCACGCTCTTTCCATCTCTAAACAGACCTAGCTACAGTAAAGCTTCGTTATAACGGTCTCGGTTATAACGTATACTCTGTTATCATCATAATCGTCATCATCGTCGTCATCATCGTCATCCTCGTTATCTTCTTCTACTTCACTTTGCTCGATTTTTCTGTCAATCTGCGTGCATCCTTTACAATTGAGCGCCATCGGTCGATGCCCTGGGCATTATGATAGTGGCGCCATAGAAGTTAATTGATTGATTGATTGTCAAATTCTTCATTTCCAGGTTTTCTTTGATGATATCCATTCATCTATTTCTTGGTGGTCCTCGTGCTCTGTTCCCTACTATTTTGTATGTATGTAGTGCTTTGTAGAAACAGCTTTACCGCCAGTGTTTGTTCTAGCCCCACCTTGACATTGGGGGGAGTTTTAAATGTTTGGGGGGACAAGATTTGTCTCTCTACGCTTGGGGGGGGATTTCCATCCCCCATGCCAACATATACAAATTTTGGGGGGAATTTTAAAACTTTGGGGGAGAATCCCCCCTTCCCAAAATAAGCCAGACCTAGAATAAACACTGTCTTTACCTGTCCCGTCAGTCCCGTGTGATTAGTTATCGTATTGGATGGTATTGGATATAACGTACTGTACATCGGATATAACGTACAAAATGTTACAGACCCGATAAATACACTACAACGAAGTTCTACTGTAAATCACGAGTTTAAACAACGGGTGATTTTAGCGACCAGATGAAGAAAACGATTCACCGAATCTAAAACAACCAGTTTCTCAACAGCTCTTCCTTCCTCCAAAACAAGATGCCCTCAGTTAATTAATCTTAAATAACTTAATTTCTTTTAAACGGATACATTTCTATCGAAACGCGTCAAAGGTTCGTTCTTTCCCCCTCCGTACGAAGAATCAGAGACCGGTCGAGAAAAGCTAAATAGTTGCGCGGTGTCTGAGGCTCTGAGCGCCCCTGAGCGGTCGAACCCCTCGGAATCAGTCTCAAATTCTTTGTTTGTTTTCGTCGGACAACAACTGCGTCTTCTCTATTTGACGAGCGCTCGATCATCCGGCGAAAGGAAGAGGCAGTCCAGACAGACCGGCGGTCTTCACCCCCCCTCCCCTACTCCATCTGCCGCCCCGGACTTCAACGAAAACGTAGCAGGCTGTCGAACCCGAGTCTATACAAGGGGGCTGTTGCGTCTCCCTCCTCGAGGAGAGAGAGATACAGGCAGACAGACAGACAGACAGACAGAGACAGAGGCAGAGGCAAAGGCATAGGCAGATAGATAGAGATAGAGAGAAAATAGAGCGAGAAACAGAGACAGAGAAATAGAGATAGAAAAAAGAGCGAGAGAGACTGACAGGCAGACAGAGAGAGGGAGAGAGGGAGGGAGAGAGAGAGAGAGAAGAGAAAGAGAACGAGAGAGACAGAGATAGTGACAGAGACAGAGACAGAGAGAGAGAGAGAGAGAGAGAGAGAGAGAGAGAGAGAGAAGAGAAAGAGAACGAGAGAGACAGAGATAGTGACAGAGACAGAGACAGAGAGAGAGAGAGAGAGAGAGAGAGAAGAGAAAGAGAACGAGAGAGACAGAGATAGTGACAGAGACAGAGACAGAGAGAGAGAGAGAGAGAGAGAGAGAGAGAGAGAGAGAGAAGAGAAAGAGAACGAGAGAGAGACAGAGATAGTGACAGAGACAGAGACAGAGACAGAGAGAGGTCTTCTTCCCATCGGTCGTCGTCGTTGTCTTTACGTTCGCTAAAGTTCCGTTGATACGCGAGATTAAAAGACTCCGGTCTCTTGCGAGAGACTCGAGCCGAGTTGTCCTGGAAACGAATGGGATATGCGAACGAATCGTTGGATGGGTGGATAAATCAAAGGATGGATGGATTACCGACTGAATGCGCGTACTGGGAGACCCCGTGCGACCAGTAATTCGTTAAACAGTCTCTTCCTATAGCCGAGGATTAGATTGGACGGGGCTTGGGTGGATGAGAGGACGTAGGTGGTGTGGTGTGGTGTGGTAGCCAGCGATTTTGCTGCTGTCGTTTGGCTGGACGAAGAAGAAGAGAAATTGCGAAAACATGAAACGAGTCTCGGTCTCGACCGAAGGCGACGTATAGGCGATCGATTCACACGGTCACCGGACGCTTCAGCTGCCGCCAAGCCAATCGTCGACGGGTCCTTGTTGCGTGCCTCAACCCGGACGATAATCACAACTGACAGATCGTCTCTCCTTCACAACGTCTGCTTCTCTCTCTCTGTCTGTCTGTCTGTCTCTCTCTCTCTCTCTCTCTCTCACATAGGGGCTGTCCATTAATTACGCCAACAATTTTTGGGCAATTTTTGACCCCATTCCCTTTATCGACAACTGTCAAACTTTCAGTGACCCCCTAATAATTATGTCAAAAACATTTGACCCTCCCTAAGATCAGTGACGGGTCCACCTAAAAAGTTTATAAGGTATTATTTTTGTAGTGATGACCTTTTTTCTCTTTTTTGCTCATCAAGTGTCATTATGCGGTGGTGATGACCCTATTCCCGTTGTGATAAATAGTAATCCATGAAATTTCCTATTTTTTCGATTATTTGTAAAACATGAAATTGTTGAAGCTTCAACTTCTCTTGACCACCTCCCCTGTCAACAGTTCGAATTTTTTCAAAACACCCCTATTCTGTTGGCGTAATTAATGGACAGCCCCTAGGGCGTTCTCTTCTGTTCCTCACAGTCTTTTACTCGGTCTACTGTATCTGCTGCATTGCTGCATTCTGAATTCTTATCCGTTTAGATAATTAAATCTCTCTCCCTCCCTATACATATATATATATATATATATATATATATATATATATACAGGGTGCGATTTGTAGGGGAGGAAGGGGGGAATCTTTCCTCCCACTGCCCAACTGCATCCCCCCTACTGCTACATTCCCCACCACTATACATCCCCCCACTGCTACATTTCCCAACATCTACATCCCCAAGCTCGACATATCTCCCCACTGCTCCAGGTCACAAATGCACCAGGTCATATATATATATATATATATATATATATATATATATATATATATATATATATATATATATATATATGGAGAGAGAGGTTATAACGCCAAAGTTTTAACGTTTGGCAATGAGAGAGAGGCGTTATAACGCAAAGTTTTAACGTTTGGCGCATATATATATATATATATATATATATATATATATATGCGCCTGACTGCGTGGTTAACGTGCTTCGAGCGTTTTCCGATGTCCACACGCACAGCATGGCATGCGCCGTCCATCCATCGGTCTAGTTTCTAGAATTCTCGCTTCCGTGATGGGGAAGGAAAGCGCCGCTCGCCGGGGCGCCGTGCTTTCTCTGTCGCTCTCAATCGGTAAAAACTGCCCGAGAAGGAAGTTGCGATGGTCGCGGAAACGTCGGCAGCCCGCCGTCGTCTCTCTCAAGGCTGCACAGCCGACGACATCCGACTACTGCATTATCGAATTATCCGCAGTCGGTAAATGATACGTCGGGTCAACGGATCGACGTTCGTCACAGCCTTGCGGAAATGCGATGACCTGGGATGACAAATCTTCGTTTAAAAAAACCCAGATAAAATGAACCAGACGGATATACCGGGATTTCTACTGGCTGAAATGGATCCTAATGATCCAAAGTGATCGAGCAGTTGATCTCTCCGAGTCAGCGAAACTTCGAAAATGTGTTTTTCTCGATGCAGCTTTGCGGTGAAAATCACCAGATTGTGCTACAAAAGTGAATGATCCAGTGGTGGCGAGAACGACTCGAAATGTCTGCAGAGTTCACAACCTTTTGAAGGCGTTTTAGCTAATTGGCTAATTATACTTACTAGCTAAATTTGCTTAATTTATAAATATATTAATTAGCCACTCAAAATTTGTACATTAGTTTAATTTAGATTCTTTTCTATAGTATAAGTTAGTTAAGTTTCTTGCATCAATATGTATACTGAACTTATTTTTCTTTATGATGCTGGTCTTGCAATAAATAAATGTGAATGTTTTGGCCTGAAGTCTAACGTGTTACCTTTTCTTTGTAATCGTCATTCGTTTGACGGCTGACATTACAATCGACAAGGCGCTGTAGAAATCCACAAGATTTTACTTTTACTTGCTTACTTACTCATTACAAACCAATTAATCGAGCATTACTGGGATGTTCTTTTCCAACCGCATAACTACGGAGCTAGCCGGATAATCCGGCCAAGATGTAGCTTACTTGTGGCGCCCCGTACAAATCAATCAACATGTCTGACGAGCAAAAAATGCCCTCGGCTCAGTTAACACCTAAACCTCGTCAAAATTATCAGCACGTAACAAGAATTTCCGCTGCACTTTTTTCAGCAATCTTATGAACAACTGCACACTAGAATTATGCGTGCAATTAGGCTAATCAGAGACTAGTAACGGTGATAATAGTAGTAGGGGACCAGAATTTGTTTTCGTCGTGACCGATGCAGTTCGTTGATTCAGGCAAATGCTGAGTCCAAGTGTATGGATTTTATCCCCATGGCTAAAAGTATCGTACCAATTGGCCATGTTGATGTACAAGTTGACAATTCTTTGGGTCCATGACTGGACCCTAGTGGACAGGCGACCAGCGCAGTGCAGTAGGGTCGCTAGGGCGCGACGATTATATCACAATAACAACAACAACAACAGAAATTAAATGATATAAACCAGTGTTTTATACAGGCCTGTTAGGAGGGGAGATTCCCCCAAAAAAAACAACTCAAAATTCCTCCAAAAATCCCAGCACTTACACAAATTTTGCATTGAACTGTGTCTTCCCCTCCAACCAAGTCGATTCTCCCCCCGAAAGCCTCAATTTCCCTCCGAAGGCCTGGAGTCTGGATGAGTCACTGGATATAAACGATGTGCGTACCAGACTCATTTATATATATATATATATATATATATATATATATATATATATATATATATATATATGTACCTCTGCACTTCGCCAAGTCCCCGACTTCTCTGGCTGGTCTCAAAACTCCGAACGACCGCTTGTGCGCAAGACTTGCGCGTCTGACAGATTAAAGTGTGCCACTGCATGATGCTGACGGGAAAAGTTTAGGCGTCTGATAAATAAATCGCCGGTGGCAACAGGTGGTGCCGCGTTTTTCGTCAACAACGGCCGCCAAGCGGAGGAAGAGAGTGAGAGAGACCGGATCTTTTGTCTCTCGATTTTCTCCGTCTTGTGACCGTGGTGTCATTTGGACTTCCGGTCTCCGCCCTCCGCCCTCATTGGACGCTTTACCTGAGGTTCATCTCTAGCGTTTGATGCGATAAGTGTGTTTAAGTGGCAAAGCGAAAAAATTCACTTTCAACAGCGATTATGCCCAGCGGCGTAGCGGTACATATACCCCCCAAAAATCTGTGTATATAATACAGCATATATAACATATATATATAGCATATATAACACTGGTCTACATTTTTAAAAAAAATTTCTGCTGACCTAGGTATTTTTGCTGATTTTACCCAATTGAGAGGTGCTGATTCCAGATATGAAGTCAAAAATTATGCAACACGTCAAATTTTTTCGCAAATTAGGAATGCTTAATTAAAGGTGTTAAAGTCAAACATAAGGGAAAATAGGAAATTCTGAAGAACCGATAACACGTAATATTTTTTATTCAGCCCAAAAATGAGTCTGTCTTCTAACCAAGAGAGCAATAAGAGCAATAGCTAGTTGCTTAAATTTAAGTTTTGAGAAAGGAATCTTCTTTTTTTGGATGCTCCGGTATAGTTATGGTCACAGTTGTCACGCTGTAAACACCAGCAGTACTTAGTCTGCCATAATGTTCGAGTTCCATCTGCCTTGATATCTACGTTCCATGGTCTTGATGTCTTGATGGAAGCATTCTCCTTGTTCTTCACTCATAGCTCCAAGATTTGAAGTTCAGATAGCTATGAAAAGAAATGCAACTTGACACTCATGTTTGCTCCCAGTCTTCGAAAAGCAATCTTCGAATTTTTAACTGAAAGGTCATAATTCTCGACTCTTAAGTTGCCAAAGTAAGTCAGTAATCAGGTCGCAAAAACATCTTGTCTACAACTATAACATCCCATTGATTCAAAAAGTCCTTTGATGTTGATGCAGTATACAAACTCCTCCTCCATATGGAAATGTTTGAAAAGATTCATTCTCTCTGCCATGATACATAAGCGTGGTTCCTGGGGCCAACACTGAACAGATTCTTTTCCTTCAGTCTTGAACCCAGTAACTCTGCTGACGACTTCGGCAGATCTAGGTCTCATATTAGGTCATTAAACTCAGCTTGCTTGAATGTTTGGTGCATTCCAGCGTCAACTTCTAAGGCCACGAAATCTTCGCAATCGGTGTCTGTTGACTAACAAAATTCATCTTCGTAAGAAACTCCCAAAGTAGTGCAAATAGGTACAGGAACTTTGTCACAGTGAGCAACTGGTCTCAGAGCAGAGGGGAGATTTGGGTACTGGATGGAAGATTTTGCCTTTGTGGACATGCCTGAAATATTTACCAGACAGAAGTAGCAGTCATCAACATGCATGGTTTCGAGGCTCTCGCCACACCATTGGAACTCCAAAGTTAAGACTTTTTCTCTGACCTTTAGTCACATTATGAACTGTCTGAGGCTTTCAACACATGTCCTGCACACTTTATGTGGTGCCCAAGGTTTTCCTGGTCACTCAATTTAACTGCGAAATATGCATGCTAAGCTTTATGCACAAATTCAGACACCTATCTCCTTTGTTTAGGTGTTGTAAAGCAACCTCAGATGTAGCAAAATTTGTCAGGATCATTCCTGCACTGCTCACGAAGTGTTCGGGTGCTGGGTGACATATTCCACAGAAAGCTAGTTAGAATAGTTAAATTTACTGCGACTTGTAAGCCTCATGAACGACTGAATGCTGCCGTCGGTTTCACGCTGCTTATATAGGCCTATATCCATAAAATGCTGACGTCTGCAGTTTAAAACTGCCTATTAAACTGTTGTATTATTAAATAGTTATGCCCACTGCATATTAAGCATATCTTTTGCACATCCTTAACTTTTTGCATATTCAATATAGCTAAAGAATTATAATACATAATGCTACATTATTACAGTAAACAGTAAATCAGTAAACAGCGTTTTGCGGAAAAACTGGACGTGATAGGAGAAAATGGGTGTGATTTTTGGATTCAGCACACCAAAATACATAAAGATCACATATTGTCTTCAAGTCAGCAAAATTGACGTAGACCAGTGTAATATATAATGTAATGTATATATATATATAGCTAATATAGTACATATAACAATATACACCCCCAAATTTACACCTCCCTAAATCAAATTCCTAGCTACGCCCCTGATTATGACAGTGACAAACGTAAGTTGAAATAGAGAGATATACGAGAGAAAAGGCGGCTTTTTTACAATGGGGAAACCAAACCATTTAGAATACAATCGTTATTATCATAACTCTTCATAAGTATTATTGTATACACCTGTGCTTGTTATTTTTCTAGACAAGATGGTTACGGAACGCATTTTAATGTTCGATTTGTTTCATAAATTCATATTTTAACGGATTTTGTAATGCGCTTGTAAACATTAATTAAATAGGCGCAATATAAATAACCAGTGTATGTATGTATGTATGTATGTATGTATGTATGTATGTATGTACAGTATACTTGCTGACGGTGAATGCATTTTCCTGTCACAGTGATGGGAAAGATTGACTTCCCTGGCAGGGATGTCAGGAGCCACCTCAGTGGGGGGATGTAGCTGGGCAGTGGGGAGGAAAATTCCCCTCTTCCCCTACAAATCGCACCATTTTCAGGAGAAGCAAAGCTTTCCATAGCTTTCACAAATACGAAACTCTGAAACAATGGCGTAGTCAGGGTTCCGAAATAAAGGGACGCACCGACATCTTTTGGGTTTCACATGAAAAAATCTTGACAACCAAAAATCCTTCTCATACAGCCTACCCCCCAAAACTACTCGGTGGTTTTACACCAATCCCACTACTGGCCCCCGCCCGAATAGGGGGTCGGGACCACCCTGTGCCTCCGCGTAGCAACCCAAATGATCTGAGGACAGCTACGAGATACAAGAAACCAGAGCGTGATTAACACAAATACGTAATGCACGATTTCTCTCATGGGCGTCCACAGAAATTTTTCCAGGGGTGTGCAAAACAGGGTCTTGTTACGAAAGAAATGAAAAAATTTTCCAGGAGGGGGGGTGCAAAACAAGGTTTTGTGATGAAAGAAACGGGTAATTTTACTTTTCTTTCATAACTCCACAATTTTTCCAGTGGGGGGGGTGCAATTGCACCCCTACACCTCCTCCGGACGCCCATGATTTCTCTTTCGCTTATCTTACTTACTTTTCGGCGCTTCGCAGGTGGCAACGCGTACGTACGAGTGATAATAGGACCCGCGGAACGTGTAGGCGTTCAGACTGTCGTTGGCGGGACAGAGCCACCTGTCGGTTCCGCTGGGGTCGAAGTTGATGTCCTTGATGAAATAGGTCGGTGACCTCTGACCCCGTTCGGGCAGCAGCCTCTGACCGCAGACGTTCTTCAGGGCGCCGTCGCAGGTCAGACCCTGTTTGTCGGGGGCGAGAGAGAAGACCGTCTCCGACTGGCACTCACGGTAGTGCTTCATCAGCACTATCTCCATCTCCTTCGTGGCCGGATCGAAGACGACCACGTAGGTCGGCTGCCAGCTGGAAACGGCCTTGACCTGGAGGTCGAGGTCGGTGAGGACGCAGGCGGCCGTGTAGTTGACGTGGCGTATCAGGGCGACGGCCTCGGCGTCGAAGAGGAAGCCCTGGAGACGGAACTGCTGTTCGTTCTCGTAGTTCCAGTCCTGCGTCTGGTGGTCTTTCCCGAAGCGCAGCCACACCGATCCGTCGCGCGTGAGGCTGACGTAGACCCGGTGCGGTTTTCCCGCGGCGTCCTCTATCGTTGCATATCCGGTGTCCATATCGCACCACTTGGCATCTGCCAAAATTATATCATCATCATCATCATCATCATCATCATCATCATCATCATCATCATCATCATCATCATCATCATCATCATCATCATCATCATTCATCATCATCATCATCATCATCATCATCATTATTATTTATTATTATTATTATTATCATCATCATCATCATCATCATTGTCATCATCCTCATCATCATCAGAATTATTATTACCCCGTTATTATTATTATTATCATCATCATCATCATCATCATCACTGGATCATCATCATCATCATCATCATCATCATCATCATCATTCATCATCATCATTATTTCATCATCATTATTATTATTATTATTATTATTATTATTATTATTATCATCATCAAATCATCATTATTCATCATCATCATTGTTTTTGTGCCAATCGATTCCGCATCGAAATTTCCAAGTTAAAAAAGTGTTAAATTTAAAAGTGTTGACGAGAAAAAATCCTCGCCCTTTAGACCAGTCGCTTTGTCGTATGCCCCGCCAAACGTCAGAATAGCGGACCCCGCTACTACGGACTATGGATAAATAAGTAGGTGAGATTGAGCCCTCGTGGGGTGGCGCACTGGATCGGAATCGTTTACTTTCATGCTCTTGCAAATCGCTTTTCACTGTTAAGGAGTATTTCAGAAGCGAACAAAAATCTGAACCGATTCCAGGGAATATAATCCCTGGATCTACAGATTCCACAAAAATCACAACGGACAGATCATGACTTCTTTTACCTGGATCTACAACCGACTGGTGCTGGATCTACAAACAATGCCTAATGGATCAACAACCTTGACCACCACGGATTACGGACTACGGACTATGGATTCTATCCAGATTGAGCGCTCGTGAATAAGCTGGCCCACTGCGCCAAGCTTTCGGGTAGCGCTATAGAAATTTCGTTTTACTTACTTACTTATTTTACTCCATAAAAATACTTTGCTACGCCTGCTGACCCCTGCCATGGATCACAACCTCGAATCACAACGGACGAGATTACGACTATGATTCTTTTACTGAAGCGACCATCGACTGGTGCTGATGTACTACAACAATGGCGCTAAAGAAGTTTATGCTACTACTACTACTACTACTACTACTACTACTACTACTACTACTACTACTACTACTACTACTACTGCTGCTGCTGTTGCTGCTCCTGCTGCTGCTACAACAACAACTACTACTACTACTACTACTACTTACTTACTTACTTACTTACTTACTTACTTATTTACTCTTCATTCACAATCTTGTCAGTTCAGTCATCTCACTCGAAAACTGTTTTGTCTCTTTTTCCAATCTCTAAATCTAGGCAATCTATTCGCAATCCCAGCCATTAATAGCCCCCGTTCGTTTAGTTGACTTAGAAGCCTCGTCTTGTCCTCTGTGTGTGTGTGTGTGTGTGTGTGTGTGTGTCGACCTGCTGTTGTGGCTCAGCTCAACTCTTGTCGCGGAATTTCAGCGTTAGGGGAAGCGAGAGGAGGGAGCCGGGCATTGTGGTGACCGTCAGAAACAGCTGTGCGCATTCGCCGCGCGCAATTAACTCCGCGTCGATGCAACGACGTCATTCGATTGAGGTCGTTTGCTCAACGTCAAAAGATGGTCGCGCCTTTCTCCCCGTCTTCCCCCACACCGCCCCTCCCCTGCCTCACCTTGTCTCCTGTCTGAGACTCAAGTGAGAGGCGAACGGCGACGACTGCTTCGTCTAGAGATAATGAATTTCGCCGATTCTAAACAGCTGCCTCCTTTCGCCGTCTTCTTCTACTTCCTCTTCTTCCTCATTTCTTCTCCTCCTCCTCCTCCTCCTCCTCCTCCCCTCTTTGTCTTCTTTTCTTCTTGTTCTTCTTGTTTTTCTTGCTCCTCTTGTTCTTTTTTTTGCTCCTCTTGTTCTTGTTCTTCTCTTGCTCTTCTTATTCTTGTTCTTCTTCTTTCTCATCCTTCATCTCTTCTTCTTCTTCTTCTTCTTCTTCTTCTTCTTTCTTCTTCTTCTTCCTGGCTTTGTTCGTCTGTCAGTTGTTTTTCGAAGACCTCTGCCGAATAATCTCAATTTTGTCGTATTTTTAAAACAGATGAAGTCAATAATATAAAATTAATTAATAGAACCGAATGGCAGAGGGGAAATTTCCATTATTTGCTTCTTCTCGCTCAGTCCTCGCTATCTGTGACCTTGTGACCTTTCTCTGCACAATAATTCTCGACACAACCAACGTCATAATCAAAAATCTCAACGCCAGAGATGTCCATGGGTCCATTGTTTAAAAACCCAATCCAACCCAACCCATCAAATCTCCAACTCAACCCATGCCGGTAAAATGGTTACTTGACCCAACAGAACCCGCCGAATGCATTACAATTTCTTAAACCATGACCTGTTTTCTGACCCAATCCAACCCATCATTAATATGAAACAGTCTGGCCCAACCAATCCAACCCAACCAATCCAATCCAACCCATCCCATGGAAATCTCTGCTCAACGCTTCAACGAGATTTGGACTATGACGTGTGTCAACGAACCTGTATTTTTCCTTTGGTTGCATCTGGTGCATACGACCACCCCACCGCTTCCCGCGGTTCCAACCAGTTGCTGCAACCGCATCTGTCTGCGAAGTCTCGTTTTGTTTTCGACTGCGGTCGGTGGAGAGATGCTATGGACGACGCTCAATCGGTTCCCTAGAAATGTCCGGACAATATAGGCTCGTATATATCGTCCGCTAAGTCCTAGCTGTATCTGCTTCTCTCTCTCTCTCTCTCTCTCTCTCTCTGTCTCCTTCTCCGTCTCTCCATCTCCTATGCTTGTGATTTGGCTATTCGTCCGTCAATGCTTTCCGTTTTTTATGTTGATCTACAAATGTAGCCCTATTGTTAATGTAACTACCGTTACTATGTGAAACACTCTTCGGCTTATAATCAGCAAAGCGACAGACAGCAAAGGTGGATGGAAAACGTTCCCAATTGTGTGTTTTTCCCTAGAGCTTCAACTGCCTTCTTTTTGCATGTCATTAATCTTCTCTTCCGCGGAATGGAAAAAAGATGTAAGAAGAGTAGAAATTTGATCAGAGTTTAGGTGGAGAGCATAAACGGAGAGACGTGTAAGCCAGCAGACATAATAGATTTTGACGATAAATAATATTGGAAGTAAATCAGTCGTAGCGCCCGAGATTAATACTAGTAATAAGTTAAGAACGCGTTTTCAAGTGATTTAGCCTGTGTGAAAATCACTGTAAGCTTAATTGCTCTCAACATTTAACAACATAGTTTTCATAGATAACATTTGAACCCTTTTACTATTTCAGAGAGAGAGAGAGAGAGAGAGAGAGAGAGAGAGAGAGAGAGAGAGAGAGAGAGAGAGAGAGAGAGACAGAGAGAGAGAGACAGAGAGACAGAGAGACAGAGACAGAGACAGAGAGAGAAGCAGACAGACAGACAGACAGAGACAGAAGAGAGACAGAGACAGACCAGTATAGACAGAGACAGAGACAGAGACAAATAGAGAGATAGAGACAAAGAGAAAGATAGGCAGAAAGAGGGTCAAAACATAGGCGCCCGCACATTAGGGCAAGAGGGGGCACTCGTCGCCCCTAGAAAATGCAAATACCAATATTTCACAGTGAAGTCTGAAAATCTTGCTAAAATAGTAACCGTGACCATTGCGTTAAAATGTTCTTTGCCTCTCCTGGAAAAATTTATGTGGTGTAACCACGGCCATTGTGTTTTGCCCCTCCTGGAAAAAATTTCTGTGGGCGCCCATGAAGACAAACAGCGGTACTTTCGCTTGTGTCTGTACTTGATGTTTTCGAGTGCCTCGAAAATCGATACTATCGATTATCAATTGACAAGGCAAAACAAACGCCCCCGCAGTAGATGCTAATTTTCTGCAATCAATCAATCAATCAATCAATCAATCAACCGATTGATCTATCGATTATCACAGACCTTGATCTGTGTCTACATCGGAGCATAATTTCAGAAATTGAAGTTGAATTTCAGATTTTGTTGCACATCATAGCATTGCACGCAGTCTCATTTCTGACCCCAGCAATTATTAATGAAAATCAAACTAGGCAGGGGCGCCCACAGAGGGGGAGAAGGAAGAATTTGCTTCCTAACAAATCTACGGGTGAGGAAATTCCCCCTCCTGAGTTTTGGTTTCACGTTAAGTGTGGGGGAGGACAGGGAATGGGGAAGCTGTTTCCAGCAGGCAGGGGGGATGGGCGCCCCTGAATTTAGGCAAACAGAAAAACCTAGTAGCCCCGCCCAGCTCATAGGAACATCGGTGCACGTTTTACGCTGGAATATTCCGTAGCGGCAACACTACTGTGCAATGATAATCATAATTTAATGCCATTAACTAGACTTCGTATGATTTATGGCGCGTCATTCTCAGGACTGGGAAGGAGACATTGCAGTACAGTCGTTACTTTAGGTCACTTGGGCTATCGCTTCATGTTTGGACACTTTCCACTTTGACCGCAGAAAGTGATTGCAGATTCTAAACATTGCTAGACCCGCCGGACCGTAGCGTTTGCATGTAGAGGTCTACGGTATATCTGTCAAATTAAAAGATTACTCGAAAGAGACGCATTCGAATAGTTTTGACTTTCAATTTCGCCGCAGAAAAATAGGCAGGCAGAAAAATTGATACAACTCCCACAAACTACTTGCATAGTGAAATATTTTAAGCGGAGTCGATAAGCAGTGGCGGTTTCAGAATTTCTTGGTGGGGGGGGGGTGAATGAATTCATAGAAAGTTGGTGGGTGGTGAAAATAGAAGGAAAAAATCAATAAACTTTGCCGGAAAAGGCTGACAACGGGGGATTTTATCCCTAATTTTACTACGCCTTTACCGAACAAATATAGGTTGACAAGCAAAAAAAACGGTCATTCCCCAGTTAGTTTTACTAGACTTTGACCCAAAAATATCCTTCACGAGCAAAAAAAGTAACTACGAAAGTCCGATGGGGAGATGCATCTCCACTCATCCCCCCGCCCACGTGGAACCGCCACTGTCGATAAGGAGACTATTTTTTCGAAAATGTCGATATGCCTCCCCCATTCTGGAACTCTGGCTACGCCACTGCAATACTAGCCGCACGAGATCATCGACGTATTTAGGAACGTGTAGATTAAGTAAGTATTGTTTTCGCTTTTCTTATATCTCTACCCGTCAACCGTCTTCGGAATTCCCGAAAGGCGTTCGCGTGGATGGAAGAACTGTCGCTCCGCAGCTGTTTGCCTGTCCGTCTTTCAGCGCAAAATAAAGAGCAGATTAGGCAAACGACCTATCTGGCGCCGTCTTGAATAGGGTCCGCTTTCCTCCCAAGGCGTCTGTAACTGGACCCAACGTTAGTTTCTTTGACTGAATTTACTTTTCTACGTTCGTCCGTCGTCAAGTCGTCAAGTATTCGGATCGTGACCGGACAAAAAGTCCGCGGACAAAATGCCACGGACAAAATGTCATGAGGACAAAATGTCATGGTTTAGGATTAGGGTTAGAATTAGGGTTACATTTTGTCCGTGACGTTTTGCCTGCTGACATTTTGTCCCCGTGACATTTTGTCCGCGGACATTTTGTCATAGCGCCATTCGGATTCATTAGATGAACCATACATAGTAGGCTTACCCGTTTGTAGTGAATATTCATCAGTGCATGCAAAACCTGTACTTTGCCAACCGTGCGTTTTGCGGATAAAGCATTATCGGTGTCACTGGAGTAGTTGCGGGGGAGCAGGGGGTCGCCCCTCTTATTTGGACTGGGATCGGTTGTGAGATTCGCGCAAAACCGTTGAGTAGTAGTGGGGTGGAGGGGCGTAGGTCGTATGCCTATATGAGATTGAAGAGAATGCACGAAAGTTTAAAGCGCTAGAAGACGAAATTTCAACAGGACGGGGTGACTTCTTTTTGTTCGTCAACATTTTCTGAATTTTTGTTCAAATTTGAAAATGTGCCCCCATTCCGGGATCCTGGCTGCGCCACTGATCGGCGCTCTCAGGCTAGTCTTGATCGCTCGATTATTTCTAATAGTCTAGTTAGTTGTTGGTTAAATTATATTCAAAGACCCAGTGCAGGGGCGGCGCTGGGGGTAGGGGGTGGGGTCCGCGGGTCCGGACCCACCCAGTCTCGGGCAGGGGCACCCGAGCAAATCGTGTAAATCCGCAGAGAAATTTTGTTTTTTTTTGGGTGGGTAGTCTAAGCCGGGTCCTGGTTGTGTAGATTGCATTAGACCCATCCATAAAAAAACAGCGCCGCCCCTGACCCAGTGGCGGATTTACCACGGTGCAAATGGTGCATCGGTACCGGGTCCACCTGCAAAATTAAAATTTAGGGGTCCACCTTTTGTATTAACAATATTTTTAAATAATTTTAAAATCATTTCTTTCTTTAAATAACCTTATTCTCGGAATAAAAACTTCGTTAAAAATTGAAAAACAGAAATTCGTGTACACGCAACCATATTTGTCACCCAAACGTCCTGAAAAGCTTTACAAGCAAAAAAGTCATCAACACTTTTTCACACTTGATCTGTAAA
This sequence comes from Metaphire vulgaris, assembly GCA_018105865.1. Taxonomy (NCBI): domain Eukaryota; kingdom Metazoa; phylum Annelida; class Clitellata; order Crassiclitellata; family Megascolecidae; genus Metaphire; species Metaphire vulgaris. Next base: position 9,723,318 of record CM030856.1, read on the forward strand.
TCTGTAACTCTTCTTCGAAAGTTTTTCGAAATTTTGAAGAAAAAACATCTAAAGTTTCATCGACATTCGACATTATGTAGACTATTGGTTCACAGAATTTTTATCCGGTGGACCTCCACGGAAATATGTGCAGTAACGGGCTTTAAAACGTTAATCCGCCTCTGTAAAGACCCCTGTAAAGCATGGCAGCAATGCTCGCGCACGATGTAAAAGGCATGTCACAGTGGAATGTCATCAGCGTCACGATAAAAGAGTCTCATTTGCGAAATGCCGGAGTTGGCAGTTTGATCGATCAATTCATTCAGGGGCGTAGCCAGGAATTTGACTTGGGGATAGGGCCTATAATGCGATTGGGGGAGTATAAATCTTTTTAATACGTTAAAAATCTTTTTAAAAAACACATTAAAACCTTTAAGGTAGCCTGATTTTGGGGATATATATATATATACCGATATACTCCCCGTCGCTACGCCCATGAATTCATAGCAGTTTGAAGATATATTGCGAACCTAGAATCACATACTCACTCAAATGCCTATTAATGTATTATCGATAATGATAATGGTAATAATTAATTTATTGCAATATAGACTAATAGACCTACCGCTATTACAAATAATGATAAGTAAGTAAGTAAACACGAAATTTCTATATATGATAATTAATAATACAGTATTACAGTATTTGTAGGGATAGTAATAGTAGTAGTAGTAGTAATATTCTTAATGTGATTTACTTGATGTAAAAATAATTCGTCACTTTGCAATTTGCTAATTTCCGTTTAAGTGATGCAAAAATAGCTTTATTTTTTATTTATTGGAAACAGCCGTGTGAGTATAGGAGTTCAGATTCCATCAGCTCGTTGTCTCCGTACGTCTTGATATCTGTTGTCGTAGTCTTCATATCGTCTCGTAAACTAATGTCTCGGTCTTTGGTCTTGTCATCTTCTCGCTATAATTTTTGCCTTGGTACTGATTTAGACGAAGATTTTCAATTTCCCGTCTATTCCGAGGCAGCTGCTGCCCGTTTCAAGTGATCTCTTACAAAAATAACAGTACAGTGTACATTAGAACTATACGCTGTGACGTACTTAGCGGGTCTGTAAATTTAGTACGTAATATCCCAGGTACGTTACTGTATATCCAAAGCCAGCCAATACGGCGGCGCGCACCACACGGAACGGCACGTGTACATTGCGGTACGTTATAGCCGAACGCAGTGGCGGCTCCACCGGGAGGGCCAGGGGGGGCCCGTGCCCCCCCTATTGAGAGCCTGGCCCCCAGTGCCCCCTCAGTTGGGACCCTATACTTAATGCTACATACATTAAACAACAAATGGTTGGCCCCATGATTAGAAGTTGCCCCCAACGGCCCCCATAAATCTGAGCCGCCACTGGCCGAACGTACTCTATAACGGATTCCGATATAACGAAGTTCTACTGTAATTGTATCAACCAACTACGTAGCAGCTAGAGACTACCTTTTCATTCAGGACTATATAGCTAACGATTCGACGATTAAAATTAAATATAAAAAAATTAATACAAAATATAGCTGAAGATCAATGGAATAAAATCCCTAAACGGGCATTAAAAACGTTTTCTGTTTTCTATAATTATCGTAGGATATAATCATAGTTATAGTTATCGGTTGTCCTTTCAACCAGTGGCGTAGCGTGACTTTTGGGGCCCCCGGGGGCATCCTTGTGGCTGACGAGCAAAAAAAGAAGGAAAGTCGTCCACGTTTATAGTGTTGACAAACAAAAGAAAAACCACTCTTCGGGCCTCCCCCTCTCCCGGTGCCCGGGGGAGCTTTCTCCAAAGTGCCCCCTCCCCACGTTACGCCATCGCTTTCAACTTATTTCATGCAGTGTCGCTGTAAGGTCTCGATTTGATTGGAAATGCAGACCGTCAACGGGCGGTTCATGCCAGCCAGACTAGGGCTTCACTCCTGTGCGATTCCTGCGACATGCACACGACAGCTTTCGACGAGTTTCTTCTTCCCTGGGCAGATTCTCTGACTTCGGATCATGATCGGGAGAAGAGTTTTTTTGCCAGAACGCTTTTTTTAGTTCTTTTGCCCCCCGCCCCCTCTCCCCCAAATTGACAATGCCACGTCGGATGCATAGGTTTTTCGATTTCTGCTTCTGCACACCTTTTATTTTCAGCGACACAGACCGAAGTGTAGGTACTGAGGTACGCTGGGGTACGCTACCTGCGCGAAAAATCAGCCACCAACTGTCTATTTGTCAAAGCTCGTTTAGTTCCAATGCAGGTTTTTGGTACTTGGGAAATTATTCTACAAGGCGCGTCGTGCGTGGTTGTCTTCAGTTATGATCTTTGTAAGATTTACTGTATTTTCAATTGTTAGGCGTCCTTGCAGTACACGAACGATATGCCACCTTAATTAGATCCTTATTATTATTATTATTATTATTATTATTATTATTATTATTATTATTATTAATATTATTATTATTATTCTGTATTTTTTTATTAAGTTCTAACGGTACAATAATTTTATTATTATTATTATTATTTTTTCCAAAGCGAGACTTTTCGTCTTTTTCATCTTCAGTCCATTCCTCAGTAGCTTCAGATTTTTCAGGTGGAGATTCATTCTCTGTCTCATTCGGCATTTCTGGCTCATTTACCCCAGCTATGTCGTTTTCATTCTCGTAGAGGACTTGCTCTGCTTTGGTGGCGTTCTTGCTTTTGTATTCCTCCTGGTTTTCTTCTTCTGTCGAGCGGTTTTGTCGTCGACGATGAAAAGTTCGCTCGCCTCCTCATTCAACTCTTCGATTTCGACGTCGTTCGTCTCGACGTCAGTCATAATCTTGAATGAATGCAGCTCTGGCAGGTTTTTGGTTTTCGATGAAAATGTTCCTTTAAAATTATTGAATCGCTGTGTGCAGGCTGAGAGATGGAAAAATGCCTCTCTCGGATCTCCTGTAACGCAAGCAATACGACCAATTTCGGCGATGAACTCGAAGTTTCAAATGCAATCGGAATAAATTTGTATGAGACCCGGACTATTTGTGATGCTTGCGTGTTGCTGCATTTTCCGCTGCGGCCCCTGAGAGAGTTTGAGGTCAGATGCAAGTAGGATTTGGCGCAGGTGTGGACAGATGTGACGTCCCATGCCATATATTTTGCCACTGGCCCAAGGAATGAGAGTGGCTCCATCTGGTCTCTTTCCATCGGATCGAAGGAGACCCAGCGGTTCTTTCGTGCTCAGGACACCGGCTTTTTGAAGAGCCTGCCAAATGATGTCGTTCAATGTGCAATGTCTGATAGAACGGCCGGCGGACAGTCTGCAGACAAAGCCGTGTTGTCCGCGTGGATCGACGATTTCTCCGACTGACATTTATGTGGCCAGATATTAAGACCTAGTCGGAGACCAACCGCCACTCTAATAGCTTCGTTGTCCAGAAATAGGCCGCAGGAAGCTAATGGTAAGGCGTGCAGCCAATCTCCCGCATGTGGGGCAGCGACTGAAGCCTGGCTCAAAAGGATCAGTGTAGCTGTCCCAGATTTGTTTGCGTGCTGATTCTCGGGTCCTTCCCACGCTTTTTGTGATGTTGGTAGAGATTCAATAATTGAGGAGGGTGCTTTGATCTGGATGATCAGCTGCGATATGAGTGGATCCTGCGTGTCTAATGGCGGAGGATGGCCGACTTCGTACGTTCAGTTGACGCGGCTGAAGCTCCAAAGTAAGGAGCCAGCGTCGACACCGCACGAAATCCAAGTCCACCCTCGTTTGCCTGGAGCCACTGCGTATTATCCAAGTCTACATTCAAGATATTCTGAATACCGGTGCGCATGATTTTATCAATAACTTGGAGCAGTGTTCGCTGCACGGAGAGCATCTTAAAAGATGGGTAAGTTTAGGTGCTCCAAATGATGATCTGAGGAGAATAATCGCATGTTGTGTAGGAAGACAGCAGAGTCGCTTAATTGCATCTTCGTCATTGTTTTCTGAGCGATTCATCGAGTGCCGATCCTTTGAAAAGTGGTGCACCGAGTAATTCCAAAGAGCCAAACTCGACGCGTCTGAAATCGCCGAAAGCGTCGCTGACAACAGAAGATTCACCATAGATTTCGCACTTGCGTCGGTTGAGGCTGATCCCCAAAAGCTAGCCTCGAGTTCGATGATTTTGCTAAGATCGTTCATTACTGACCCTCCGAGCGTCAGGTCGTCTAGATATCAATCTTCAACTGCGAATGGAGGGAACGTAGAAGAAGACAGAAAAGTAGCGGTCCTTGGGTCTCCTGCTGAGGCCCCATTTCTGACCTTTTGAAAACGGACCAAATTGGAGAATAGAAGGGTCTTTTTGTGTATGAAGGGGTAAAGCTCAGGAATATGTTCGTAGACCGATCTCAGCATCACCCCGTCTAACGCTGTTGAAGGCGTTAGCGAAGTCTAGTTTAACAAATAACTGGTCGGATGCATATTCGTAATGAATGTGTGAGCTTTCCACCTGGGCATCCCACTCCGATCTGAATTGGAATAAGGTCTGGAGCCAGCTTGCTAACTGCATATCGGTTGGCGCATTTCGCAACCAGACGACGCCAGATGTAACCGATAGCAATAGGTCTTAATCCGCCAGTTTTTCTTAGACAAGGCTATCAGGTTGCCTCCAAAAAGAATAGGTATTACCTGTTGAGGGCATTTTCCGGACAAGATGACGTTGGTACAATCGGTTAGGGCCCTCAACAGTTCCGCCGACGACTCTTTGTTTTTCACCAGTTCGACCAGATGTTGAGGTCGGAAGCCATCCTGCAGAGCCTTTAGGAAAATTGATTGCCTGTTCAACGTCATGAACAGTGACTTTTAGGCAGGTGGTAATTGCGGTCGTCAAAGGCGCCTCATTTCTTCTTGGTATGTATTCGAAGGGTGTTTTTCCAGTAATGCGGCGAAAGAGCCTGCATTCGGTTCGATCGGGTGATCGTTGTCGCAGAGAATGCGAGTGGCGGCGCGAATTTTCCGTCCTCCAGTTTGGCAGTAACCGCAGCGATTAGCCTTTCATCGGGAGATTTCGGTTTAGGCTTAAAGCAATGAGGCTTTGTAGGTTTCGCGGTGTCGATTTCCTGTATGATCGAGCTTTGGTTCAATCGACTTTTAATGATCTGAGACAACTTACGGTTGCGTCCCGATTGTCGCGAATCCTAAAAGAGCCCGCCAAAGTTCTTGATTTTCAATTGATCCGAGAATATCAGTCAATTTACTAGAACAAGCGAAAAGAGCTGATTTCGAATATGCTTAATCACGCGGACTTGTGGGTCCGGATGATTCAGAGAGTCGGATATTGTGTTGGATTCAGGAATGGTCAGTTGATTTCGACGATCAGTAATCTGATAAACTTGGGAAGGGTCAACTGCGGCGGTGAGCGGAGGAAGGTGAGATCCTGGGCAGCGATTGTTTCGAGGGCCGTGTTCGTATTCCATCTCGGATGTGCAATTGTCTTTGTACAAAGCAATGACTGCAAACGCCGCTTTTTCGCGTCGTTCGAGAAGATCGTTGTTTTCAATAATAATAACGGACTCCATGATAACGTCACAGATGACGGTTAAATATTATTATTATTATTATTATTATTATTATTATCATTATTGTTTTGTATTGAAAGTTCCGCGGAAGGCGACAGCGTTATTATTATTAATATTATTATTATTATTATTATTATTATTATTACTATTACTATTATTGCTACTACTACTATTATTATGTAGGACTGGACATTAATGTGATCAGTGGCGTAGCCAAGAGCTTTTGGGGAGTTAAACCCCCTTCCTTGACTGGCCGACGAAAATTTTTTGTATTGTGCATTATTATTCTGTGGGTGGAGAGGTGCCAAAATCCGGTTTAAGGTTGCAAAAAAGCAAAAGAATGAATGTAGTTGTACAGAGACTGTCCGCACACTTATATAGCTATATTATAGCTAACTTAACCAAGCAAAATAATAGGTGACGACTTTTTAGTTTGTCAGGATTTTCGAAATTGGGAATGGTTGGTCGTAACCCACCTTCGGAAAACCCCGGCTAACGCCACTGAATGATTCGTCCACAATTGACTGTGTGAACACAGTACAGTAAATAACACGTCGGCGTGATAATAACCGTTGGTGGCTATGGTGGCGATATATAAACGTATGTTTGTGTATGCATGTACGTACGCATGAGTGTGTATCTATGTGCGTGCGTGCGTGTGTGTGTGTGTGCTTTGTGTGTTCTTGAGTCGGTGTCCTTTGCATTATAAATAACGCCGTGCGACGTTTCGGACACATGAGACGTTTTCCCCGGCGTCTCGTCTAAGACGGTCTTACCCGATCGGCGCTGAAATTGAAGGCCTCGGAACCGCCCGACGGCCGGACAGACAGACGGACCGACCGACCGCGGCCGGGGTCTCGAAGGACCGTCCCCGGTCACGAAAAAGGCCAGTCGAACGCACACCGCCAGCCGCACCGGGGGAACGAAGAAGAAGAAGAAAAGAAAACAGAAGGAGGAGAACGAGGAGAAGGAGACGGAGGAAGAGGAATGGGGAACGGAGGGCAGAGGCAACAGGCGACTCTTCCCCGCTGGTTTTTCCATCCCCGTGCAAGCTCCGGTGCTGCATGGCGCGGCACGAATACGCACATTGAACTAATCGCGAAACGTATGTATATATGACGTGCCTTGCGTCGTTTCTGCGGGTTGCAGGAGAAGGGGGAGGGTACGCTGGTTATAAGAGCGGACGCATAGAGTACGGAAGGGAAAGGTGCCGGACACCCTATAGCGACGTCGGTGCCCCGTTAATTGTGACTGGCGTACCCCATTCGTGACAGATTCACGCCCCGGAGGATTGGCGGGTAATAGGTCAGCGCCTCCCCCGGGCGGTGAAAGTTAATCTTCTGCCCAAATGCCATTTATAAACGAATGCGGTCCATCTATATAAGTCTTATAAGACATCAACTACGCAAACCCGATTGAGAAGAAAGGAGGAGCCAGCCGCCCATCGTCTTTTGAAGCGTCTTTAAATAGACACATCAACAGCACTACGATATTATATATATATATATATATATAACTGACAACTATATATATAAGCAGTGGCTCCACCGACAACCGTGCCCCTATATGCCCCCAGTGGCCTCCCCAGTTGGGACCCTATGACAGAATTAAACAAAAATGGTTGGCCCTGATTAGAAGTTGCCACCCCAACACTTTAAATCAGAGCCGCCAAATGACAAATATCAAAATCATATGTTTACAGCAAATAAAATATATATGTACAATTATATATAATTATACATATTATATATATATATATATATATTATATATTATATATATTATATATATATATATATATATATATATATTCATTCAATTTCATTGTCAAGAAGAAATTGGAAATATCAGGATTTTTATACATTCCACAAAATAATGGTGATCGTAGGGTCATCAGAAGAGTTACTGGAATAAAAGAATTTTTGTCGTTTTATCTAAATGTAAATCTGCGTACAATTTTATTTTGCGACTGACTTAAGGGTCTATGCATGTTGTTTCTCTGTTATGTCCTTCGATCATACTATGGAAACCTCTTTGGCAGGGGCGCCCATCCCCCTGGCTACTGGAAGCAGCTCCCTCTTCCCTGTGCTACTCTAACGTGATACCAAAACTCAGAGGGGAATTTCCTCCCCTAGCTTTTTTTAGGAAGCATTTGCTTCCTTTCCCCCCATCTGTAGGCGCCCCTGCTCTTTAGCACTTGCAGAGTGCAATGTTATAACTGATGTGGCGTTAAATTTTTTAAGTTGATGGATATTTTCTGGCGTTTTTCATCATTGTCGCAAGGGATCCCCTTTTATCCGGACGCAGTGTCGGCCTATGTGCCAGTGACATATGCGCTGAAAATGAGTGCGTTCGCTCCGTTCGAGGCGCCTTCCTTCTCCTCCTGCACCTCGGAGGACATAAATAACACTTGAATCGGGGTCCGGTATAACGAAGCGAAAGCAAATACCAGCTGGACAAAATCTTCCGCTCCACAGAGAGCAACGACGGCGACGACGAGGAGGAGGAGGAAGAGGAAGAGAAGGAGGAGGAAGAGGAAGAGAAGGAGGAGGAGAAAGAGAAGGAGGAGGAAGAGGAGGAGGAGAAGGAAGAGAAGAAGGAAAGCAAGGAGGATGGAGAGAAAGAGGGGAGAAAGAGAAAGAGGAGGAGAAGAAGAAAGAGGAGGAGGAAAGCAGGGAGGAGGATGAGAAAAAGAAGGATGAAGAGAAAGAGGAGAAGGAGGAGGAGAAAGAGGAAAGCAAGGAGGGGTCGGAAGGGGAGGAAAGTAAGGAAGAGGAGGAGGAGGAGGAAGAGGAAGAAGAGGAGGAGGAAGAAGAGGAGGAGAAAAGCGACGAGGAGGAGGAGAGGAGGATAAAGAGAAAGGCAAGGATGAGAAGGAAGAGGAGTAGGAGAAAGAGAAAAGCAAGGAGGAGGAGGAAGGAAGGAAAGTAAGGAAGAGGAGGAGGAGGAGGAGGAGGAGAAGGAGAAGGAGATGGAGGAGGACGCGGACAGAGAGAGAGAGAGAGAGAGAGAGAGAGAGTCTGGAGAGCGAAGGCTCTATGATCGATGGACCAATCAACTGGGACTGCTCCATCGAGTACGACGCGCAGTTGTCTGAGAGAGAGGAAGTCCCCCGCGCCACTCGGAAGACCGCAATAGTTGTTATCCTCTCCGCCTCCCCCTCCCGCCTCCCTTCCTCCCAAGTACAGCAGGTCAATTTATTACTCGTCGCCGTCTCGGTAGTTTACGTCCGACAAAACGGTGAAGAGCGACACATCGCAGAAATGAAAAAGACTTCAACGGAAGGAAAAGCAGAAGAATCAAAACCGCGGTTTCACAGCCACTGAAACCTTTCAGAATGCAATACGTCAAACGCCACATTTCGCGACTAACGTATTATTGCAGACATAGTAGACTATGCTGAAGCAGGCTTCTGTATGGTTCGCGTTGGCCTATACCTCTGTACTTCTTTGTTTAAATACAGACCAAATCAAATCTCCAGCTGTTGATTCTCTCGTGAAAATGTGAAATATTTCAATAATAGAAATTCTGAAATCTGACTTGAACTGAACTTTTTTCAACTCTTAGTATGAAGACTAATGCACAACACACACACACACACACAGAGAGAGAGAGAGAGAGAGAGAGAGAGAGAGAGATATATAAAATCGTTACAGAATAATTCAACTGCTAATATCGCAAGTGCCTCAATCTATACGGTATACAACTATACATACAGTATTTATCGCAGTAATTTCAGATTTTTCATTTTTTTAATCATATGAAAATAGTTACCTAACTGTAGTGGTCTACATTTTAGACCAACTTCAATGATAAAATAGAAAAAACCTGACCACTGTTAAGTACCAAATAGATTTGATGGTACTTAGTCTTAGTCAGAGCTTTTGACCGTTTATCGAGAAGACTTTCGTCACGAGACGTCCTGTTGCGTTTTAAAATTACTTGCATTCTCATCGATCTCATATACGATCTACCCCACCCCTCCCCCACCCCACCACACAATTACTCAACGGTTTTGCGCGAATCACAGTGGTTCTCACACAGGGCAGTCCCTACTGAACCACTTTAAACCTTGTTATATTATATATATATTATATTATAATCTCACGCGACCAGCCACGTTCAGAAAATGGGGGTGAAACATTATTAGTTCGTTAGACGCGTTATTAACCAACGATATTTTGGCTTGCTGCCAGTGGCGGCTCCACCGGGGGGGCCAGGGGGCCCGTGCTCCCCCCTATTAAGAGCCTGGCCCCCCAGTGGCCCCCCAGTTGGGACCCTATACTTAATGCTACATACATTAAACAACAAATGGTTGGTCCCCTGATTAGAAGTTGCCCCCCCCAACGGCCTCCCACTTGCCAAATCCTAGAGCCGCCACTGCTTGCTGCTTCCCCTCTCCTCTGGAATTGACCCCTTGCCCAGCTGACCACTAACCTTCGACTATAGCTATTTCAACTGCAGATTAAGCGCTTAGAAATACATGTAAGAAGCCTCTATGGTGCCCGCTATCAAAAGCGCTATAGAAATATACGATATTTTACTTACTTACTTACTTATTCTGAAGGACCAACAGAAGACAGAAACGCCAGAAACCGACCGACCGGTTACATCTGCGCGAAAATATACTGCAGATATATTTATTTATGCTGCGCCGGAATAAGTTAAGTGGATGAATGATTCAAGCAGATTCACGGACAAACGCGCTTTGGGGAACGATAAATCCGCCGACGCATCCGCGGATAGTTGTTGGGAAGACGAACCGCGGCGTGTCCGGAGACGTACGCGGACAGTAATAGATGGGCAGAGACAGCGAAGGCGGAGGCGGAGAACGTAAGGTCTGCCTGGACGGACGGACGGCGCTTTGCCGACGGAGAATATTTATTTCGGCCGAAAAAATATTGAGAACGGCGTTTGTTGTTGTCGCTGCTGATGTTCGGGCGCAGCAGCAGCAGCAGCAGCAGCAACCTGCGGGGTTCAGGACAGACGCGGGAAGGGGTTGGGATTAGGGGAGGGGTAGGGAGAGGAGGGATGGGGCTGGGCGGGGGAGGAGATAAACTTGGAACGAGACTAACAGGATGTTAATCAGTGACCGCGTCGTCGTTGACGAGTTTTCTGCAAAAACACGTGACAGCTTTTCTGTCTTCTGCCATTCCTTTGCGGGCTAGTAAGTAAGTAAAACGTCGTGGATTTATATAGTGCTTTTGTGTGTGTGTGTGGTACCGTGATTATTTTTTTAGGCGCTTAGACTCTCTTGGAATAGCCATTATCAAGGTGCGATAGTCAGCCGGGCAGAGCGTCTATAACTAATGAATGCGTATAGGATGCGTAGTTGATCGACAGAATGTATGCTCAGCCTATAGCACTGATGTCCGACCTTTCCCTCGTATTTGAGGGGACAGCAAACCCCCACTTTTCATAAATTTAGGCAATTTCAGCCACAAACCACCTCCACCCCATGTTTTACTTCGCAATCGATCCACTTTACACAGACGGGTGCCGCTTCAACATAAGTTAAGGTCCAAACAGCGGAAGAAAAAAAGACCGAAGCATCGAATGACAGGGAACATGAATATACGAGGCGAAGGGCAGGACGATTACGAAGAAATTCCGAGAATTTTAAAGAAAATTAGACTTCTTGGAAAAAGAGAAAGTCAGTGGCGCAGACAATGGGTTAGGGTAACCCCCCCCCCCCTTGGTTGCCCGACCCAATTTTTAAGTATACGGGTGGAGGGCCCAAAATGGGGGCCAAAAAGAAATAAATAAGCAAAGAAAAATATCAATATAGTTGTGCGAACTCATATAGCTCTATATAACTAACTTAATCAAGCAAAATAATAGGTGACGACCTTTTTTGCGAGTCAGGATTTGTTGAAGTTTGGAATGGTCATCCCCCACTCCGGAGAAATTGATTGACTTAAAGTGCGAACTTTAAAGGAGACCGAGCTCAACCATGGTATAAGAGATGTCCGACCTTTCCCTCTAGATAGAATGTCGAATTTGATAGTTTTCTGACAGCAATCGAAGACTATATCTGCATGATAATGAGACGAGTTTTGTCAAGAGACGTTTGGCCGGTGAGTAGAGCAGCCGTGTTAACCCCTTAACCGGGGATTCCGGATATATCCGTCCATTTTACATCGAGTTACAGTTAAATACACGGTTAAGGGGTTACAGCTGATAATCGACAAAGAATAATCAAGGCTCACAAACTGGCCGAGTGGAAATTAAGAGACAAAATCACGCAAAAACGGTTCATCTATAGGCAATCCTTTCGGAACATGCATAATCATCATAACCTCCCTGCTGTTCCAGGGCCGCAAAGGGGCAGAACCATAAAAGCCATCTTGCGACGATTTTTTGCCCACCTTCGACTGGCCCCCTCAACAACACCACCACCACCCTGACCCCCTCTCGGCGGGCCTGTGCTGTTCGAGAGACTTACGATGAAGCAATACTAATCACTTATATACAATACATCTTCATTTAAGAATTCTTCTAAATATTGCAAATGCAATAAGCCTATTCAAACAAGAAAAAGAAAAACAACGCAGTATTTTAAAATTGTGATTTAAATTGCACGCGTTTTGCGTGCAGATAAAAATTAAACCGCTAACTCTCAACTGATAATGATTCACGATGAGCTATTCTCAATCAGCTTATTTGCATTTCAACATTAACAAAGAAAACGCAAGACATTGACTTCTCGTGTGCAATGAATGACGGAATGAAAGTACTGCGATAAAAACATAACAACGATAGAATTTATTTCTGTGAAATGATAAAATCTCCGCATTATTACGCCATATATCCGATATATATATATATATATATATATATATATATATATATATATATATATATATATAAGCCTTCGGTGCTTCATTCCCGAGGACTTATGATAAAAAATTGTCCAGATACATGAAATTATAGTGTGCTAGCTCTCGTTCGGTTGCAGATTTGGAAATGTTTATATATATATATATATATATATATATATATATATATATATATATATATTATCAGACAATTTCTTCAGCGCAATAGACAAGACTAAGGTCCAAGACAAGAGCAGTTAACAAGTACAGTCAAACCCTATCTTAAATAAATATGTTTTTAGGTGTTTGCGGAAAGATTCAACTGAGGCTGCCTCGGTCACGTATGTGTATATGTGTGCATGTGTGCGTGTGTGTGTGTGTTTTCGGCGATGCGCGTTTTTAACTTCGTCATGCAGAGGCTTCACTCCCATGAAAAGATAGTGGCAGTCGTACATCCAGAAAAAATTCTTTAGAAATTAAACTGAGAGAAGGAGTAAACAAGAATTGACGATTGTTGGCCTAAATCAGCCAAATATATGACCGATGTGCTTATGCCTCTGTGCGACGAGTAAAAGAGTACAAAATTCAGAATTCTTCCTGAAATGTGGGAAAATGTTTCGATAATTATTATTTTATGTTTCTGCGTCATTTTCTTGTATAGTCGTTGGCGCTCGAAGGCGAGCCTTCTCCGGGCAGGTAACGCCTGGTTAGGCCTACATGGTGTCAGTTCCGCGCAAAGATTTATGGGCAAGCACGGGAGAGGCTCGCCATGAAATTTTTAGAAGGGAGTTGCGGTAATTTTGTCATTTATCTTGTCGACTAATTTCTCCTCCGCAGACACTGAGACGTGAATAACGACCAGAATGGAGATTTTGGAAGTGATGAATGTCTGGGGGGGGGGGGGGAAACCGAGTAGAAGTCTCTTCTTCAAAACCTTGGTTCTGATCTTGTGACCCTCTGTCCAGGGGGTGTTTTGCAAATAAAGACGTTCAGTTCCTCTGTATTCCTCAAGTTTTCAAGTCTAAGCTTAAATTCTTCCTTTTTCTAAAATCGTATCCTCCATAGCTGTAACGACCTATAACCTCACTGCCCTTTTGGATGTTGGCTATTGCCTGGCTGATAATATACCTTCCCCATAGCTATTTTAAGAAAGGCTGAGCGCCTAAGAATAAGCAGCTACTGTTGTGCTGTTTTCCAAGGCGCTATAGAAATTCACGAGATTTTACTTTACTTTACTTTATTTGCGATCGAAAGGGGCCTATTCGCTCGAGTAACGGTAAATCAGTCATCTCGGTAACAAATGACAAAATGGTTCGTCTTTATTCAATTAACGTCATTAGCTTTAAAAGAGAAACGCATTGACGCTATTAGCCATTCGCTGGAAACAGTGTTTTATCCAGATTCCAGGCCATTGGGGGGGGGCTTAATTGACTTGGCTGGAAGGAAATAGACACAGTTGTTCAATGCACAAATTTGCTTGAGGGCTGGGGTTTTTGGGGATTTTGTGGGAGTTTTTCTCTGGAGGGAGGATCTCCCCTAAGAGGCCTGGATAAAACACCGACTGGAAACATTACTAAGTGACCTATGACCTTCCCTCCTCCAATCGCCCGAGGTCGAGACGAATTCCACAATTCACCCCCGCGCGACGCCAGTGGCGTGGCCATAATTCCGGAGTAAGGGGGGGGCACATCTCAACATTTTCAGGCGAAAAAGCCAAAACGTCGTCGTTTCAAGAACTTTTAAGATTTCACACACTCTCTTCGATCATTCGATCCTACCATACTACCTCCCCCCACCAGAAAAAATTATTTCTCAACGACTTTCCCATATCCGGTCCAGTTCGCATGGGGGAGGGGGAGGGTCCCCGTGTCCCTCGTGGCCACGCTAATGCACGACGCACGTAGGCCTAAATCATGCTAAACTAACTTTGTGTAAGCAGTGCCCCCCCTATTGAATGCCTGCCGCCCATTGGCACCCCTGTTGGGACCCTGTATTAACTACTACGTACCTATCAACAAATGATTGCCTCATGCTTAGAAGTTGCCACCCCCACCCCACTTGCCAAATCCTAGAGCCGCCACTGTGTGCAAGTAGAATATCTGTGTGGTTTTCAGAGGCGTAGCGACGGGGGGGTATATCGGTATATATACCCCCAAATCAGTCTACCTTAAAGTTTTTTTATCTGATTTACACAGTGGCGTAGCCACGGGGGGGTTGGGGGTTAAAACCCCCTCTTGGACGGCGAAAAACTTTTTTTAAATGTATTCCCATGCAATTTTTATTTTTTGATTTTTGGCAATTTTTGGGTGAAAACCCCCCTTGGCGGCTATTGACGAAATTTTTTTCAAAACTCCCCTTCCGGAAATCCTGGCTACGCCACTGGATTTGCATGTGGTTATGTGTGGTTTATATGGTTTATGTGGTTTATAGATAAGATTTTTACCCACCCAAAATCGTTATACTCTCTCAAATCAAATTCCTGGCTACGCCCCTGGTGGGTTTTGCACATGCGCGTTCATGCTAGAAATATGTCCCAACGAATAACATACATACAGAGCGACTAGCTGCCCACCACTCGACGGAGCGCATCGATGGTCGTAACGAAGAAGCGACTTTTATCGCGTCCATCTTGAACGCATTATCACGATACGCCCTCTGTCGCGACCTCAATTCAAACAGGGCGTCTTTCTATTCGCCTGCATCTGGTTAAAGCGCCCGGCGTATATTATACAGTCGCCCATCGCATCCTTCATTGGTATTAAATGTGTTTATGTGACTGTTGGATATCGACATTAGAATGGTCAAACGTTTGCCTAATAAGATACCATTTCGGAAAGTTTTAGAGGCAAGTCCCCTCGTAGGCGGAGACAGGAGAAGGAGAAGGGGGTCGAATGACGATTTGCCATGGGTCGCCTAATACCATCGGAAATATGGGGTTTTCGTCTCTTTTCTGATGCGTAAAACTTGTTATTGTACAAAATTTCCCCGTTGGTAGTTACTAGTTTTTAAAAATATAATAATATTGTCATTTGATGATAGGCATTGCAGACAATTGAATCAGAAAGATTTCAAACATTTTAATTGTCATGGCATTATTATTTTTAACAGTTTACAGTGCATTAGGAAAGAAAATAATTTTACGGTTGGGGGTCGCCGCATCATGGGGAATTGAATTAAAGGGGTCGCGGCACTATAGAGGTTGAGAACCGCTGATTTAGAGACGTCTGTCTAACTGACTGTGGATACGTTCGACATCTACATGTAAACGTGTGTTAGATATTTTTGGAGATTTAGTCGGTTGGGGCGGATAATTTGTCTATCCTTTATAAGTTGAGAAAACTCGTGATAAAAGCAATTCGTTTCGCCGAATAGACGAACACAAACCTATTAACTGAAGCCAGCCACTGGCAAAAGATGACAAAGAGGAGACCGTAAATTAGGGAGAGGAGGAGGAGGAGGAGGATTAGTAGATTCTATAAAGTTTTTTAGAAGCAACTGTTCGCGAGACAGATTTACGGCAACGAAGTCCAGTCGTTTATCCAGACTCCAGGCCTTTGGAGGGAAATTGACGTGGCTGGAAGGGATGAGACAGTTCAGTGCAAAAATTTTGCCAGTGCTGGTAATAATAATAATAATAATAATAATAATAATAATAATAATAATAATAATAATAATATTAATAGTTGTTGTTGTTATTGTTGTTGATGTTTTGGGTCTATTATTACGATTACAAATACGAATGATTTCACAGTCAATAGCAGAGACATTGGCGCAGAGGCGGATCTAAGGTGTTTGGCGCCCGGGGACAAAGTGTACTTTGGGCGCCCCTAGCATTGCTGACGAGCAAACAAAAAAGGTGGTCGTCACATCGTTTTCGGCGCCCCTCAGCTCAATCTTCATATATAGTGTGCTGACGAGCAAAAAAAGGTCGTCACACGCGTGTTACTTCTTCTTCATTGTGCATTTCACTTACCCAAATACCCGATTTTGGCGCCCCCTCACCTCGGCGCCCGAGGACATATGTCCCCTCCTGCTCCCCTTCCCCTCCCCGGTCCGCCTCTGCACTGGCGTCCTGCATTACTCTGAAGCTCCGTTTCACTCTTCGGCCGAAGCTTAGACGCACCCATTAACGTCATCGCTAATACGCTGTTCTGGGACGATATATATACACACGCACCTACAGTATGGTTAAGTAATTAATCATTCACACCGTCTCAAAAACAGTGGTTTCTGGACCGCGGTCGGAACAAGATAAACATCTTTGGATTTCAGACGACGCTCATCAAAACGGATATTTTTATTGGGGGGGGGGGAGGGACGAGTTCAGTGGCGTAGCCAAAGTTGAGAAATGCGGGGTGGGGGGCAGCGTCGATATTTCGTGGTAAAATGACTCTGTGTTGGGTCAGAAATTTCCAAGTTTATGGTTGGTTGGGTTGGCCACCAAAACTTTGTTGTTAATTGTCTATGCATCATTGACCATGTTCAATAGCTGTTTTAAGAAAATTGTAATGTACAAGGCCTACATTGGGTTGGGGTTGGGTTGGGTCAAGTAAACCCATTGCATTCGTGAGTTGGGTCTGAATCGTGATGGGTTGAGTTGGGTTTTAAAAGATGGACCCATGTCCAAGTATCAGCTGGGATCGTCAATAAAACGTTGATTAAACGCAGCACTTTAGAAAAAAAACAAATGATCTAAGTGGCCGCTGTTGTGTTTCAGCGATAGACGACGATAAATATGTGTTTGTTCTCGTTTGAGACAACTTCGACATATCCTGACCGACGGGAAGCAGACAGTGGTTAATGTTTTGTCCATTAGGCGAGACTTCAGATTCTCTTTCCATAAAATTCCGTCGATAGGTGGCGTCGATTTCTTCAAGAGGCGGAAAGACATCTTCGACGGTAGCTTCAAGCAGCGAAGAAGAAGAAGAAGAAGAAGAAGAAGAAGAAGAAGAAGAAGAAGAAGAAGAAAGAGAAGAGAAGGAGAAGAAGCGCAAACACAAATCTTCGGTGAATCTTTGATGAGAATGCAAGACAACGCTGTAGAATGAATGTTTCATCGCTGTACACTGTTTCGACCACTTCAGCTGCTGCTATCATTTTCTTGCGACACTTCCTATTGGAATCTATGGCTCCGGCAATCGCCATGCACGGCAAATATCGGTTGCTAGGCAACGGCAGAGTGCGTCTTCCTCTTCTTCTCGTCTCGGTACCGGTTTTCCTTTCTGGTTTCCGGTGGAACGTGACCGGATGTCACGTGTGGTGGCTATCGCGGCGTCAGCGTCGGGGTCCAGTAATAATTCGAAGAATTCAATTCCACCTTAACAAGGTAGCGGCACTTCAATAGCAGAAGTGCAGAGCAATAACAGAAAGTGAAGGAGTCTGTCGTTCTTTACTTAAGCATCCGCACTAATAATAATCAAAATTAAAATAATAATAATAATAATAATAATAATAATAGTAATAGTAATAATAATAGTTATAGTAATAATAATAGCAGTAGTAGTAGTAGTAGTAGTAGTAGTAGTTTTAGTAGTAGTAGTAGTAGTAGTAGTAGTAGTAGTAGTAGTAGTAGTAGTAGTAGTAGTAGTAGTAGTTGTTGTTGTTGTTGTTGTTGTTGTAATATGCACTTTTATAGTACCTGTTATAATACTCGAAGGCAAGGGTAGGCCTATTCAATAAAGTTTTATGAAGGGCCAAATTTCTTGTCATTTATCAATATCTATTATATCTAGCATTATAAAAAAGTGATGCCATTCCATATCTTCGCGGGCCATTTCACGTCTCTTTTCGGGCCGGATCTGGCCCGCGGACCGCCGTTCGAATAGGCCCAATTCTGCTCTAAGGGTATCAATCGGTGGTAATCCATATCCATCGGTAAAAGTTCAGGGCATTCTAGAGGTCGATCATTGGGACACAACGAGACAGAGTTATTGAGGAGGAAACGCCAATTGGAAGAGAATTATACAACACCAAATGAAATTTGTTTTCATAGTTCTCCTTAGGAGGCAGGTATGGCGATAAAACAACATCTGGTTAACGTTTGACTACTTTTGCTCAAATTATCCGAAATTGTAATAACTTTGAAGCAACACGCAATTCTATAAATTCATTACCACAGAAGGTGGTTTGACTGATAGATTAGGCAATTTAGGTCAGAAAGATTTTAACACCCCCTAACACCCCAACACCCCCTCAATTTGAGACAGTCACCCCTCCCCCTACAACCCTCCCCCATCAACTTGAGCCATGGATGACCTTTTCTGCTTGCCAGAATATTTTTGGAAGGGACAATCTGTTGAGCCGAGGGTGACCTTTTTTGCTTGTCAGACTTTTCAGCAGGTACCGACCCCGCTAATATACCAACGTCCCCCCAAATTGATAATCCTAGAAATAACCCTAGACTGTGTACTAATTTCTGCACGCGTATGTGTTAAGTAGGCCTATCTTCAAGAAATTCTTCTTATTCGGTCATTTGCCCAACCAGTAGAGCATATAGGCCGCGAACAATGTCGATTTCCATTTTATCAGCTTTTAAATGCGAGTTAGGAAGAAGTTACTGTGTGCGATGGATTTGACTATTAATCTGTCTTCCGTTCTAGAAGACGGACGCCGCCTGAGTTGCTTTTAAGTCGGAGCGTCTTCTTTGCCTGTATAATTTCATTTGCGGAAGCTGTTAGATTAGTCAGGCGTAAACCTTTATAAAGTCGCATGTTTAGCTTTTAACGGTCGAAATCACCGTTTTAACCTCCTCGCCGGAAAATAACAGCAAAAAGCTTTCAGAAAATATTCATCGGTAGTTATGAGTCGCATTTTGAAGAGAAGAGAAAAAAACAATCTCTTGCACTTTATTTTTTGGAAGGTTCGCGCATTGCAGCATTGGGGTTGTCGTGAATTGTGACTTAGTTGTCATCATCATCATCATCATCAGCAGCAGCAGCAGCAGCATTGCCTACTTCGTCTTCCGGCGATTTGTAATCACGTGACATCGTCCTAAGCGACGGACTCAGCGAGGCGAATCGAGCGAGCACTCGACCGAAACGCCGATCAATAGGAAAGACGGTCTGCGATTCGCCCAAGACACAACACGACGTCACACGACGACACAGCGGATGATGAAGATGATGACGACGACGACAGAAGAAGAAGAAGAAGAAGAAGAAGAAAGAAGAAGAAGAAGAAGAAGGAAAAAGATCCTCCTAGGTCTCTATATTAACGCAGTCCATCAAGTCTTCCATGACAATGGGAAAATTACATCGACCTGTTCAGGGGCGTAGCCAGGAATTTGATTTGGAGAGGGGTATAAATGTGGGGGTATATATTGTTATATATATATATATATATACATATAATATATATTATAAAATCTATATCATGTATATATATTATATATTATTTATATATTATATTTTATATATTATATATTAGGCCTATATATGTTGTATATACTGTATTATATATATACTGATTTTGGGGTATATATACCGATATACCCTCTCCCGTCGCTACGCCCCTGGACCTGTTATCCCACCGACCCTGCCTGTTCGCCAGTCGGATCGAGGGTCGACAGATACATCGGGGGAGGGGGCGAGGCACCAGCAGTGGCGTTGCCCGGCACCGAGAGAGATGATCGATGTCGGAAGGGGTATCATCGGCGGTGGGTTTAGATGGCGTCCTAACAGGCTCGTTACATTCGCCGCACGACGCCCGGCGACAGGATCTCACAATAAACGGATTATGTCCGGAACTAAGAAGAGCGCGTTGTCGGTAAAAGAAACGCGTTGAAAGCGCGCACGCACGCACGCACGCACGCATGCGCCGACGACTCTCTACTCGGACGGAACGTGGCCGTTCTGTGTTTTGCGAGAAGTGTCTGTCAATGTCCATTTTATCCGGTTCTTGGATTCTCATTCGTCATCGGGATGTCGACTGTGGTATACGCTTGTTTGTATCAACTAGAAGGCTGTTTTCCTTCGTCGCTTCATTATTTAGACTATACCTCCGGTTAACTGAACGGCTGATTAATTAACTGGGTGCTGCTAAGACAAAATGTCATGGGGACACAAATTGTCAGCGGACAAGATGTCACGGGAAAAATGTCATAGGGACAAAATGTCAGCGAACAAAATGTCACGGACAAAATGTAACCCTAACTCTAACCCTAACCCTAAACCGTGACATTTTGTCCGTGACATTTTGTCATTTTGTCCCTATGACATTTTGTCCCACGAACTGGGCAGATCCAGGAGAGAGAACGGTTCTACAGGAATATCTCTTGGTTTCAATGCTAAATTACTGCTCTTACATCAAAATAAGCATATTCAAGAAACTTTCTTTGGCGATGTTTGACAAGTTTATACAAACCTACCGACACAGAAACATCAAAATCACCTTCCTCATTGTCATCATCATCATAATCATAATCATCGTCGTCGTCATCATCATCATCCAGTGACGTAGCAAGAATTCCAGAATAGGGGGGCACATAGATATTTTCGAGCGCAAACAGTCTTGCCAAGGACAAAAGGTAGTCAGTCGTCTCAACGCTTTGAAATTTCGTGATCTCATGCTGTCCCTACCACCCCCCCCACCCCCACCCCCACAACTACTCGACCGTTTTGCGAGAATCTCACGACCGGCCCCAGTCTGAATAGGGTTCGGACCCCCAGGGCCCCCGCGTGGCTGCCTCCAATGGACGCCGTCGTCGAGCTGTACCAGTTTTTGTTCGAATTTACTTCTAAGAAGACAGCTTAATAGATCTGTCTGTCGTTGGCGAGTGTTCATATCAGCAATGGAATGTATTATAATTAAGACCAGAGAAACTCTGGAAAAGGGCGATTATGCTGGGAAGAAATGGAAGGTCCCAGAAGAAGAACCCCAAAAAAAAAAAGAGAGTAAGACAACGAATGAGATGCATGGCTGGATGGCATTTAAAAAGGGACACGCAGGAAAATGAATGAGTTAACTGAAATTGAGGAGAACAGAGAAGACTAGAAAACACGTATCCGTTGTTACCCATTGTATCACCAGAAGTGGACCTAATGGAACATGAAAAGGAAGAAGAAGAAGAAGAAGAAGAGGAGGAGGAGGAGGAGGAGGAGGAAGAGGAAGAAGAAGAGAAAAATTATAAACGCATTGGTATTTCTTTCTGAGTCGTGAGACTCGTGACATGTTTCTGCACGAATCTTGCGTCGTGTACAAATATTCCTCAATTCAACCTTCAAAACAACTAAATGCACTTATCCTTTGGCCTTCTCTGGTCTCTCGATTACTGTAAGTGGCACTCCTGAAAGAGACTGTCGTTTTCGCCTCTATAGACGAGAACGAGTAGTAATTTCGTTGATTCCGCAATGTAATTTTTGCATTTGAAGATGATCTCATATTTCTAAACTACCGGTAGTTTCACCTCTTAACGGTATTTCCGCTGTCATTATAATTCAAGCGCATCCTTGTGTCCTTATAATATGATTCACTTTTTAAGCTTTCCACAAAAATTAATAATCACATACATCATTCGAACAGCCTCATAACTTTCGATTCTCTATTGTCTCAATTGCGATGCATAGCGTCATTCGCCATTTTTGACCTTCATTGACACGTTAGCCTATAGCGCTGTCAAAGCGCTTCTGATTTTAGGTTTTGAACTTTGTTACGGCGCTATAAAAATCGTCATGGATATACTACTACTACTACTACTACTACTACTACTACTACTACTACTACTACTACTACTACTACTACTACTACTACTACTAACTACTATAATAATAATAATAATAATAATAATAATAATAATAATAATAATAATAATAATAGTCATTAAAATAATAAAGTTCTACGCAAAAACATCATATCCAAATCACAAGCTCTATCACAATATGAGCTCTTTACTGTACGCAACAAGAGCATTGGGCAGAAGACGATAATATTATTTCGTTAGAATCTCCACAGTCCAATATTGAGAAGCGTTCCGTTGCCAGACTTGCCAGACTTGACGCAATCCAGTTTTTATTCCCCTTAATACACTGTAGCATTTCGTTCGCACTGTCACGCGTGATTATAATTTTTGTCTCGTGTCCTCTCTGATTCTGACATCTTCACTCCCATTCGCACTCACACTCGACAGCTGCACGTCACCACAACCTCCTCTAAAACCGTCATTCGTGCAACTTCTGTCCCGGACAATCCGCTTGCTCTCCCCCTCTCTCTATCTCCACCTCCCTCCTCTCTCTCTCTCTCTCTCTCTCTCTCTGTCTCTACGTCTCTCCATTCTTTTCTATCTCTCCGTTTCTTATCCTCTCTAACTCTTATTCTCCGTCTCTCTCTCTTATTCTTCTTCTTCTCTCCGTCTCTCTCTTCTCCTCAGTCTCTCTCAGCCGCTCTCCCTCTCTTCCTCTCTGTCTCTCAGTTCTCTCTCTCTCTCTCCTTCTCTCTCGGTCTCCCTATCCGGCTCTCTCTTCTCTTCCTTATCTCTTCTTCCCTCTCCTTCTCTCTCCGTCTTTCTTTCCGTCTCTCTCTCTCTCTCTCTCTCTCTCTCTCTCTCTCTCTCTCTCTCTCTCTCTCTCTCTCTCTCTCCCACTCTTTCTCCAGCTCTCTGGAATTCTCTCTTATTTCTAGCAGTCTGAATTTGACTCTCAACTCTCCATCTCAGTGGCGTCTCTCTCTCTCCCTCTCTTTGTCTCATCTCCCCAAAGTTTCAAAGTTTCGAGCTGACGAGCAAAAAAAAGGTCGTCAGCACGTTCATTTTTATGGTTAATGTTTGAAACCTATTTCTAGCAGTCTGAATTTGGTGCCCCCTCCGCCCCCACGTTACGCCACTTCCATCGGAACGGATGGAGTATAGCAATTCAAACTGAGTCGGACTAAATAAAGATTTTCAAAGCCTGACAGGCAAAAAAGGCAAATTTCTCTCTGTTTTACTAGACTTTCACCGAAAAATAGGTTGACAAGCAAAACATTCCGGTTGGGGGTAGGGGTGCATCTCCACTCATCCCCCACGTGGAACCGCCACTGCACCCGGCGTCTTAAAGAAATTATTTGCTGTCCGTTGACCAAAAAGTTTGTGCACCGCTGCACTAAGAACGCCGCTTGTTGACAGAACATTTATATAGCTCACGAAGATGCGAGGAATACGAAATGCTTTGTTACATCTTACATGTCTACAGTGTACATACGCTTTTACATATTCCTCTGTCGATTCCTCGTAAAGAAAACCGGGTGAGGCTAGAATCGACGTTTAGAAAATGTAGTTTTCAATTTTCAATAAAAGCGCGGAAAACGAAATTGCGAGTAGAAATCGGTTTCCTTCGAGCCAAACGGTGCAAAGTCATAACGTTGACTCAATGCTGGTTCATTTGCAAATATTGCATTTAACGTAGTCGTCGTTCAAATGAAAGACTCTGACCAGAGCTACAATGACAGCGACGGCGTCTACATCTCTGTCTGCCTCTGTCTCTTTCTATCTGTCTCTCTGTCTCTGCCTCTCTGTCTCTGTCTCTCTGTCTCTGTCTCTCTTTCCCCATCTGTCTGTATGTATGTATGTCTCTGTCTGTCTGTCTGTATGTCTCTGTGTCTGTGTCTGTCTGTCTATCTATCTATCTATCTATCTATCTATCTATCTATCTATCTATCTATCTATCTATCTATCTATCTATCTATCTATCTATCTATCTATCTATCTATCTATCTATCTATCTATCTATCTATCTATCTATCTATCTATCTATCTATCTATCTATCTATCTATCTATCTATCTATCTATCTATCTATCTATCTATCTATCTATCTATCTATCTATCTATCTATCTATCTATCATCTATCTATCTCTTCTGTCTCTGTCTGTCTGCCTGTCTCTATCTTTCTCTGTCTCTCTGACTGTCTCTGTATGTATTTACTGCATGTATCTCTCTGTCTGTCTCTGTCTCTCTCTCTCTCTGCGTCTGTAACTGTAAGTCTGCATGTATGTGTCTTTCTAGTTTAGAATATACTGTCTTTTGTCCGCGGATTTCTTTGACGAATACTATAATGAAAGTCACGTAGACGAGTCAATAAGGTCCGAGGCTGACGTAGGTCGATGATGATTCACGCAATTCTTTTCTGACCAGATATTCTAGAATCTAGAACAGCAGCGACCGTGACTAACACTTGCAAAATGACCGCACAACTGTGATATTATGTTTAAGAAATATTAAATTGTGAAAATTTCGCTTTAAATTGGTCTTCACTTGCGGTCACGTGATCTATACTCTGTGGTTTTGTTACTTTTTCCCATCATGACGAAAGTCGAAAGGTCATGTAGACATGGATATGGGTCCATTTTTAAAAACCCAACCCATCATGATTCAGACCAACCTAACCAACGAAAGCTTACTTTACCCAACCTGTAATACATTACAACTTCTCGCAGCAAGACTTGTTTTCTGACCCAACCCACCATAAACATGGAAATTGTTGGCCCAACCCATGAATATATCCAACCCATGGTTGGACCAACCCATGGGTGGACCCAACCAATGGGTGGACTCAACACATGAGTGGACCCAACCCATGGGTGGACATTCCATGTACGCGCACTATGAGGTGCGTTTTTGTGTTTGTGTGTGTGTACTGAAAGGAAGTTTTTAAAAGGAAGCATAATATGTAGCGAAGGTGGTTTGCATATACAGTAGTAGTAGTAGTAGTAGTAGTAATAGTAGTAGTAGTAGTAGTAGTAGTAGTAGTAGTAGTAGTAGTATTATTATTATTATTATTATTATTATTATTATTATTTGTAGTAGTAGTGGTAGTAGTAGTAGTAGTAGTAGTAGTAGTAGTAGTAGTAGTAGTAGTAGTAGTAGTAGTAGTAGTAGTAGTAGTAGTAGTAGTAGTAGTAGTAGTAGTAGTAGTAGTAGTAGTAGTAGTAGTAGTAGTAATAGACTTCTTTAGCGCCATTGTAGTAGTAGGCCTACAGCATATGAGAATTTTGGGATTGGACTGTACACAAGGAGTGGCCAGAGACTACTAAACAGACGTCAGATGTCAAATTTTCGCTGGACGCTAGACGCGTGTTTTTCTGAAATGCATAGGCCTATAAGATATTTAGGGAGACTTATTATTTAAAATTTATATTACTTTTGGCGATGTCTTGAATCTGCTGTCTAGTTTTTTTCCAATCAACGGTGGCTATACCCGTCTCACATGCAAATTCAGACTATATATATATCTAAGCAGACGCAGTTTCTTAAAATACTCCAATTAGTCTTCTCACGGTCAGAAAAAGCAATAAATTCCAGCGTCTGTCCCGGGGACATGGGCGAGGGTTTTCTTCGAAGTAGGCCTGCAGTCAACGACACCAGTAAATCCAGAAATATGTTCACTCAACGAAATATGACCACGCAACAAACTGTCCTGAAATTAGACTGATGTTCTGGCAAAGCATCAAGTAGGCATTGATCAGTGTTTTATACAGGCCTGTTAGGAGGGAAGATCCCCAAAAAAAAAACAACCCCCAAAAAAAAAAAAAATAAAATCCCAGCACTTACACAAATTTTGCATCGAACTGTGTCTTTTCCCCTCCAACCAAGTTGATCCCCCCGAAAGCCTCAATTTCCCCCCAAGGCCTGGAGTCTGGATAAAACACTGGGCATTGATTACGGATTACGGAGTACGGAACATGGATTTACTTAGATTGAGCGCTCGTGAAAAGGCTTGTGCACTGCGCAAAGCTTTCGGGCAGCGGAAATTTCGTGTTTGCTTACTTACTTACTTAAACTTGAATGAAAAAGTGCGGGCCCAACTTCTATATCGTCCCCTTCCCTGTGGTATCCTCTCAAAATGTCGGGGGGCTCGAGCCGCGAAGGCCTAATAGAAGTTACGTCTATGGATGCAGGGCTGTCTGTGTGTATGTGTCTGTGTGTCTGTGTGTATGTGTCTGTGTGTATGTGTCTGTGTGTATGTGTGTCGTTGGGTCACGTGATATAAAGGGTCGTGGAACAGTCTGCAAACAATTTTTACCGCGCAGTTTGTCGGGAAATCGTTGATGCGCATTTTATGCATGAGCGGCGCGCTTTCTGACATAAATATGATTCTCACTCTGAAGTGGCAACAGACTGATAAAGATATACATTAGTGGTGTACAAGGGTTTCGGAATAGGGGGAGGGGGAGGACACATCGACATTTTCGGGGGAGAAAAGGTCCCCGACGAGCAAATGGTCAAGGCGTTTTCCAACATTCACGCATTCTCTTCGCTCGTTCCCCCACCCCCGCGACACAAAGATTTCTCAACGGTTTTGCGCAATCCCAGGCAGAGAATATGGGCTCACTCACCTCCTCCGTGCCCCGTCCCCCCGCCCGCGGCTACGCCAATGAGATGCATTATTATAATGGCGGTAAAGAAGTTCACCATTAATTGACTATGCATTTTCCCGGGACCCAGAGTTCAGTGTTTATTCTAGGTCTTCTCTGAGGGGAATTTCCACCTAAAATTTGAATTCCTCCTCCCCAAAAAAATTGTTTTTGACATTTGGCAAGCAGTATGACCTACACAATGTCTACCCCCCAAATAAACTTTCCCCCAATGTCTAGGTGGCTAGAATAAACACTGCCCAGAGTCCAAGTTTTTCTGCACCATGACCTTGTTGTTTTTTACCGCAGACTTGCTTCCTCGATTGCTTTTCCCACCGCTACCATGTACTGTCTTTTGGGCGAATTGTGAGGCAAATTCAGGCAATAAGGGGATAACACGCTAGGGTTGAATTGCACGACCTTTGCGATAACCACCAGACGATTATATGAAGAACTGTTGTTTACGAGCCGCGTTACTAAAACCCATTTTGCGGGGCGAATATTGAGTCGTAAAATGAATACACAATTACGAATTTGAAATTTCCTGCAGATGCCGGACTATGCATCGTGCATCATTACGCCAGCTTTTATGTACGTCACCGCATATCTGACGATAAATTCCGCCAACAGCGAAAATGGCCTGCAGTTAACTTATTGCCTATAGCACATCTACTCAATCAATAAGGGCAGGCAGGGCGTTTCTCGTCTCCTTGCATCTGCCCATCGTACAGCCGTTGCGTTCCAAACGACTCGTTCGATGGTGGGTTCATATTCTGTTCATTTCGCCTGTTAATGCGTTAAATATGCTGCTGCTGCTGCTGCTGTGGTGGCAATCAAGGATGAATGCATTGCGTCATAGGTTGGCAGGTGTTAGGCTCGCTGACTCGGAAAATGTCAAGTCGCAAATCTTCTGTGGGCACAAGACATTAGCATCTAGTCCACACCCCGCTTACCGCACGATCAGGGTTATTTCTAGGATTATCAATTTTGGGGGTGTCGGTATATTTTTGGGTCCATCCGTGCCGAAAAAGTCTTGCAAGCAAAAAAGGTCATCCCAGGCTCAGATTTGGGAGATGGGTGTTGGGGCGGGGGTGTCGGTCTCAAATGGGGAGGGGGTTTTATGGGTGTAAAATATCGCCTGCGTACGATGTAAGACTCTTTGGTCATTAACTTTGATATCGTCACAACTAACGCAGTTCCATCACGAAATCGATTCATTTGAGTTTAAAAGCTTCAAAGCCGGCAGATCATGTACGTTACAGATGCGTGGAATTATCATCGCTAAAGGGGGGCTTTTTCCGTATAAAAGTAAGATCAATCGACGGAGAAATATTAAAGCCGCAATATAGTGAATAATTTATCTGCTGTGGCCAACTAGATGGTCGTTACTCTGTCAGTCTTTTAGGAGCATCTGGAAAAGCCTATATATTCGGTTCGGTTGGCTCACATAATGGAGTCGGCGGGGGAGGAAGGGGGGCTTCCCCCCTATAGGGTTGCATTGTCTATAGGCTATTCAGAGACAAGAAACGTCCGAAAACTGTCTGAATTTTCAGAATGTAGTATGCGTGTGTGTGTGTGTTTGTTTGTGTCTGAGAGTGTGTGTGTGTGTGTGTGTGTCTTATCCAATCTAGTATCCTTTAGCAGTGGCGGTTCCACCATGTTGATGACTGGGGATGCATCCCCCTCCCATCGGGGTTCCGGATGACCTTTTTTGGTTTGCAATCTATTTTCCGGTGAGTTTTTAAAATTTTAGTGAAAAATACTGCGAATGACCTTTTTATGATTGTCGACCTTTAGGCCCTATTTGGCAAGGTTTATTAACACTTAGTGGGCAAAACACTAACAATGACCTTTTCTCTCTCTCTTTTTTTCTTCACTTTGCATCCCCCACCAACTTCCTATAAATTTTTGTCATCCCCCACCAAAGATTCCTGGAACCGTCGCTGTGCGTGTGCGTTTATGTGTGTGTGTGTGTGTGTGCCTGCTCTTGTGCGTGTGTGTGTGTGTTCTTATGAGACTAGAGGGCATTCGCCGAGCGCATTCTGGGTTCCTCTTGAATAGCGGCTGCATGCATGACGTGACATTTTTATTGGGGAGAGACTTTTGTCACAGGGATATAATGACGGTTTCACCGCGAGTCAATCGATGATTATGGTGGTGATGATGATGATGATGATGATGATGATGGTGATGATAATGATGATGATGATGGTGATGATGACGACGACGACGATGATGATGATGATGATGATGACGACGGTGATGATGATGATGACGACGACGATGATGATGATTATGATGATGATGATGATGATGATGATAATGATGATGATGATGATGGTGATGATGATGACGACGACGGTGATGATGATGACGACGACGACGATGATGATGATGATGATGATGATGATGATGAGCCAGAGCAGCAGCGATGGAGATAAGATTCCGGTCGGTTTTAAGCCCCATAACTGTCAGACACAATTTCCAGCCGCCAGAAGATTCCCAAAGCAGTAGGTTGCTGCGCTAGTAATAGCTATGACATTTCTTAAAATAATAATTGCCAATAGCATATAGCAGCTAATGGACGGTTGCTAGTAGCATCCATTCATCCGTCTATTCGTGCATTATCCATCCGGCAATCAGTCTCTTCATTTTGTGCAACGGCTTCTCTGCGTCGCAGCCAATTTGCCGTGTATGTGTGTGTGTGTGTGTGTGTGTGTGTGTATGTATGTTTGTTTGTTTAAGCGAGTCTGTCTTTTTCTCTGCAATACGCGTATATTGATCGCTTGGATTAATGTTCAAATTGACTTAATGATCATCGGTTTGCGTGAACCCTGGCCTATACATTGATTGCATTCGACGCAAAATTGACGTCGACGTTTTAATGCTGAGTCAGCTTAATATACAGTAACTGTAAGAGATCCGTCAAGTTCATTTGCAACGAAATACGTCTTCTTAGCTGACTAGAACTCAAAGGCTCGCTTCGCTCGCGCGAGCTTCGCTCGCATGAGGCGAGCTTCGCGTCGCTTCGCGTCGCTTCGCGTCGCTTCGCGTCGCTTCGCGTCGCTTCGCTTCGCTCGAGGCAACGACCAATCCAATTCCAATTCCAGAATGACCAATCAGAACGCTCACTCAGCCAACCAATCAGAACGCTTGAAGGTAACCAATCAGAACGCTCACACAGCCAACCAATCAGAACGCTCACACAGCCAAACAATCAGAACGCTCGAACGCAACCAATCAGAACGCTCACACAGCCAACCAATCAGAACGCTCGAAGGCAACAGACATACAGATAACGATTTTAATGTTATAGATGAGTTTAATGAGCCCTGAAAAGGCAAAGCGTCGAATGAAATGTCGTCAACATGTAGAGCTGACCCAGACATGGACTTGGGTCCATTCTAAAAACCCAACACAACCCATGCATCATTATTCAGGACCAACCCACACAGTGGCGTATTTAGAATTTTGGTAAGGGGCATCATTATTTTTGGGAAAAGTTGACGAGAAGACCAACCCCCAATGGTAAATACGCCACTGAACCCACAAAAAATCAATGGGGTTACTCGACCCAACCCAACCAAACCCAACGTATTACATTACACTTTCTTAGATCATGACTTATTTTCTTACCCAATCCACCCCACTCACCATAAGCATGAAAATGTCTGCCCTAACCTAACCAAATCCAACCCAACCCATAGGTAGATCCAAACCCTGTCAATGCTTGAACTGACCGCAAACCGCTACGATAATTTTTACGAATTAAACGAAAGTAAATCCCAAGAATAACACGGGGAAAATCAATCAAAATTCAATAAAAATTCCAATCACTAGCTCGTGATTTATAGGACTTATCGAAGACGGTGTAACTTCGGGTTTCATAACAACCAATTGCTTCATAACGGATAGAGCATGATTTCGTATGCGTTAAAAACCATGTAATATTAATATTATATATATATATATATATATATATATATATATATATATATATATATATATATAGATTAATAGATTATATATATTAATAGATATTATATATATATAGCAGATTAATAGATTATATATATATGACAGATTAATAGATTATATATACTGATCTCAAAATCTTTTATTATATAATCGTCATCATCATCATCATC
>CM030856.1:9759152-9874152 GCA_018105865.1 Metaphire vulgaris
CCCAAATAAGGAACTTTCTAGCTTGTTGGCATACCCACATGGCAAGGCAGCATTTGTGAAATTAACGCCCTGTCTTCTGACGAAAGACTTTTTAGTATTGACGACCCCAGGTTGTCTGACGCAACGTTTGCTCGATCTTGTGACTGTGAACTGACAGTTAGTTGCTAAAATTGTTATGAATAACTTAGTATTACAAAAGTCCATCGTACAGTGGACATTTGTATAGTTATCATACTACGTCACAATAATGTCGTGATCTTTCTTAGATCATTTATACTCCTTTGATCTTGATCTTAGATCAATTTCTTCTTGATCTTGATCTTTGATCAAGATCATTTTTGATCTTTCCTAACACTGTTTGTCTCCTCCTTGACGTTGTCCAGTCATCTTTTTTGGTCTTCCTCGCCCTCTGTCTCCTTCTAATTAGTCACTTATCGTGAATTAAATTCTTGATTAAAGCCAAAACCCCCAGACAATGGAATCCTTCTTTCGACTCTACAAAGCGCGAATGAGAAATCTACTTTCAATAGAAACCGAGGAATGAAACCAACATAGAATAGAAGACCGTGTGGTGAAATTATGGGAATTAACGCAAAGCAATTCATTGCCAGCGATAAGTAATTATATCAGAAGCTGCCATTAAGGGCGCCCACAGAAATTTGTCAGCGGGGTGCACAATGGTCTCTGTTAACAGTTTCAAGATTTTAGCAAGTTTTTCAAATGTGACAATTCTAGAAAGATTTCCAGAATTCCGGGTAAAATCCAAACAAAACAAAATGCTGTTACACTTTAATAAAGTAAGTGCTTTAGTATGAAAATACTAGTCAAAAGCCAAAATATAGCTACAGGAAAATAAAATTGCATTTTTTGGGGGGGACAAGTGACCCCTCTTGCCCCATTGCGTGGAAGGCGCCCTCGGCTGCAACTGTGAAATGGACGGTGCTCTGTGTTTTGGATTGCTTATATAGCGTATAGGTAAATGCTGCACGCTTGTCAGCATCATATGACTCTGAATTCGTACGTCTTCAGATAATCCGACGACTGCGACTGCGACTGGTCAAGGCTTCCGTCGGGGATCAGGGGCTGCTTAGGCAGACGGAATTATTTACAGACAACGTCTGGATAAGATCTATATCCGCGAATAAGAATAATTATTTTCTCCAAGACCAAAAGAAACGGTGACAATGCTATGCATGTGTGTCGCTCGAACGACCAGCCGACATATTCCCAGTGGTCAGAGAAGGCACCCGCTAAACCTCTATGATCTCCGAGAAATATTTTGATGGCCGGAGTGGGGGAACTCGTTGGCAGTGGCGGTGGGGATGCCAGTGGCGGTTCCACGTGGTGGGGAGGGGGAGTGAGTGGGGATGCATCCCCCACCGGACTTTCGGACCTTTTTTCGCTTGCAAAATCTATTTTTGTGGTAAAAGTGTAGGAAAACTGCGGATGACCGTTTTTTTGCTTGTCAACTTATTTTTAGGTAAAAGTGTAGTAAAAATAGAGAAAACAATTTTCTTTTGTGAGCCTTTTCATCAAATTTTATTGATTTTCCCTTCTCTTTTCATCCCTCCTCCTATGAATTCATTTCATCCTCCGCCAAAAAATCCTGGAACCGCCACTGGAGAATGAAATGGATTTCTAGTAAGATCCTGCCAATCGTCAAAGGAATTATATTATGTAAACGGTTTATTATCGACGATTACATTTGCATTACGTTACAAATAGCGCTTCGACTGAACTGCAATTAGTCAGTAAGTATACTATTAGACTAAAGTACTACCGAGAAATAAAAACCAAAAAGATGGCTCATCAAGCCACATGTTCCGATCTAGGACAAATCAATGGACGTATGCTAGAACATTTAGAAAATATCTGGCAGGAAAGCAGCCAAGCTCCCCATCATTTTTGACGGACAAACAGCTAGCTATTATTACTATAATTGTCATTGGAGTAGTCAGTAGTTCATGTCAAGCGCGACGATTTAGAGTCGTGTTCTAGCAATTAGGTCCTAAGCTACAGGCACAGGTAGAAGCAGAAAAATCTCTTCATTAACACAGCACGACTGCGCAGCGTCGTCCTGTGTTTCTGACCATCGGAAACACGATAGAATGGCGTTCCTATGGTCTCAGATGGCGAGAAATCAAAATCAACGCAGATAAAACAATTTGGATCGGCCGTGGACAGGATGAGAGCTTTTCATCGGACGCAACGCCAAGGCGGCGCGGAGGGAGACTCGGTTAGAATTTTCGTTTTCTTAGCCTGAGGAAATTCGCATTAACGAAGTTTGACTGCATTATTTTGCAACACTGGTCGTTTA
This sequence comes from Metaphire vulgaris, assembly GCA_018105865.1. Lineage (NCBI taxonomy): Eukaryota > Metazoa > Annelida > Clitellata > Crassiclitellata > Megascolecidae > Metaphire > Metaphire vulgaris. Next base: position 9,761,470 of record CM030856.1, read on the forward strand.
CAGTTATCCTAGAAAATTAAGGTCCAAGGTTAAAATCTGGACAGCGGACATGAGAGAGAGAGACAGACAGAGACAGAGACAGAGACAGAAAGAGAGACAGAGAGACAGAGAGAAACGGAAAGACAGGCAGAGAGACGGACAAACAGGCAGAGAGACAGACATAAAGGCAGAGAGACAGAGGTAGAGATAGGCAGAGAGACAGACAGACAGAGGCAGAAACAGAGACAGAAAGAGAGACAGAGAGAGAGAGAGAGACGGAAAGACAGGCAGAGAGACGGACAAACAGGCAGAGAGACAGACATAAAGGCAGAGAGACAGAGGTAGAGATAGGCAGAGAGACAGACAGACAGAAGCAGAGAGACAGAGGCAGAGACAGGCAGAGAGACAGAGGCAGAGAGGGAGAAAGATACAGCTAGGAAGCCAATCTCTCATTTGAAAAATTCCGAATACCTACAGCATGCACGAACTTCTCTGTCTGCCATTTTGTTTCCGTCCTAACCCTGAATCTAATTAATCATCTTGTGCTGCCCATAGGATGACGTTTCCGACAGATTTAGCAAAATAAGTTTATGAGTGATGACGATGATGTTGCAGACGCAACTATAGAAATATACGCAACTCAGTTCATCATCATCATCGCCATCATCATCATCATCATCATCATCATCATCATCATCATCATCCATCTTCATCATAATCATCATCCTCATCATCGTCGTCATCATCGTCATCGTCATTATCACATAGCCGATGGCTGTGTCCATCACTGGACCATCAGAGTCAAACGTACTGTCCAGATGGAGAAAATCTTTAACTGCTTCCTCTGGTATATAGATTGTCGTCATCTTTTGGAGCGGTGCCGATTCGAACGCTCATCAGCATTGAGTTGGTGTTTAGGGTTGAGGGAGTCGATTAAGGATGATAATGGCGTGGTATGATAATGGCGTTGGTTCTATGGAGACATTAAGAACAACTGGGGGCACCGGTCAATAGGGGCAGGACAGACACTCGAGGAACTCCGAAATTTCCTATATGGGATGATGAGATTTGGTTGAGACGTGAAACTTGGAAGGAGCGAGGCTTGAGGTAAGATTTGAACCAGTGATGAGCTTTGCAAGATATGCCGAACCAGTGGGAGAGTCGCTCAAGTAGAATTTTGTGATCAATAGTATCGAATGCGGCAGAAAGGTCGAGGAGGCAAAGACCGGTGGCTTGTCGGAGACCAATAGTAGTATGCCTCTTGCTGTTCACGTTCACAAGAAGTCACAAGTGAAGTAAAAATAACAAAATAAATTACACGTTCAATACAACATATCCATGACTTCAGACCTGAAACCAGTGGCGTAGCGATGAGGGGAAGAGGGGGCGGTGCCCCCAGGCGGCACTTGTCCCTAGGGGCGGCATTTTCGAGATTTCCTAATTTTTTATAATTATTAGGTTTTTGCTTGTCAGACTTTTTTAGAAACTCGGTAACTTTTTATATTTTTGCTTGTCAGACTTTTAAAGACTTGATTGATAAGGTTTTATTCAGAAAATTTTGAAATTTTGGAGGCGGCACTTTTTTTCTCGCCCCGGGCGGCACTTTGTCTCGCTACGCCACTGCCTGAAACACACATTTTCTATACAACGATTTATTGTTAGACATCGATAAGAAAGATTGCTGGCGATATACAATCAATCAATCAGTCAATCAACTTCTATAGCGCCACTATCACAATGCCCAGGGCATCAGCCGATGGCGCAAATGCTACAAATGCTACATTACATGGTTTACCATTTTACATGAACGTTGGAACGTTGTGAAGAAGTTCTCCTATCTGCCTGACGTCGTGTCATAGAAGGCCTCGTTTTCTTCATGGTAGCAACTGAAGGCAGAAATGCGTGATATTTAGGTTTAGAAGAGTTTGTTTCGTTCCTCGAAGAAATATCTCCTGTCATATTTTTGCTTCAGACTTGTGATCTCGGTGTTTCTCCGAATCCAACTCAGACCTTGCACGTTGCATGCGCTCTTTTCGTTAAACTAGCCAAGATGCTGATAATTGGAGGAGGAGGGAGAGGAGAGAGAGAGAGGGAGAGAAGAAGATGATAATTGGATGAGAGAGAGAGAGAGAGAGAGAGAGAGAGAGAGAGAGAGATTGGAGAGGAAGAGACCGAGACAAAGAGGAAGAGAAAGACTCTGACCATAATAAGTCTCTAAATTTCTGCCGTCACGATCCATTTCTATGTTCTCATTTCAGTCACGAATTCTGTCTGTCTGTCTGTCTTTGTCTCTGTCTGTCTGTCTCTGTCTCTGTCTTTGTCTGTCTGTCTGTCTGTCCGTCTCTCTCTCTCTCTCTCTCTCTCTCTCTCTCTCTCTCTCTCTCTCTCTCTAACCCACAAACAGTACTTCTTTTGATTAGTCTCCTAGCTATTTCCCGTGTCCTCGTCGGCGACCCAATCACAGCACTGCCAGCTGAATTCCAAGAATCGTGTTCCCATCGATTCCAAATTCCTAGTTGAGCGCAGTTAGGGGAACGATGTTCGAATAACCATTTGCAAACGCCAACATCTTCACTCGCACCATAAACAACAACTTACATTTTCAGAGTCATTGGCGCAGCCAGGACTCCGGGTTAGGGGGGCAGTGGGGCACATCGACATTTTCGGATAACAAAATTCTCCGACGAGCAAAATACAGTAAAGTCGTCGTGGAATTATTGAATTATCTGGACAATCGTACATTCCCTTCGATTATTCGATCATGCTACCTATCCCCCCCACCACCACCCCCTCTCGTCCCACGACCGGCCCCAGTGCCTTCCCCGCTGCTACGCAAATGCGCACAGATTGGGTTTTCAATGGAGTTCTTATACAAATAACGCCTGGTTAACGAGCAAATCAGTTGATGGCACGGGCGTAGATAGCAATGGGTAACGTAGGTTATGGGTCATACGGGTTATGGGTCATATGGATCATGGGTCATATGGGTCATGGGTCATACGGGTCATGGATCATCCGGGTCATGGGTCATGGGTCATGCGGGTCATGGATTATACGGGTCATGGGTCATATGGGTCGTACGGGTCATTGGTCATATGGGTCATGGGTCATATGGGTCATGGGTCATGTGGGTCATAGGTCATGTGGGTCATGGGTCATACGGGTCATGAATCGTATGGACCATGGGTCATGCGGGTCATGGGTCATACGGTCATGGGTTATGTGGGTCATGGGTCATGTGGGTCATGACCCACGGGTCGTTTGAGTGACCCGTTGCCATCTCTGGACACCGGCGTCTCAAACTGACGGACCAAGTGAAAAATCGAGGTGCCAGTCAAGAGAGAACAACGAAAGGAAATGGTCTGACGCTGATCCCATGCCAATCCAGATGATGCCACTAGGCAAGCACCTGCTCTTCTATTTGCTTCGAATCAGTCGAACTCATTAAGATAACAAATTTTGGTTCGATTGTCAAACGCTTATGCCACGTAGCCTAAGCATCAGCTGTGCCCCTGTTTATTTCGATGAAACTATAACGTCTGCCCTGGCGAAAATGCTTGTGTCCTACAGATTTGAAATCAACGAAAATGGTCATTGCTTCCTCCCCCCAGATAAGTGAGGGCAAACAGATCTTTCGAAAGCACGCATGGCTACAGGCGCCAGACCGTCGGTCGTAATGTATTTCTAGGGAAAGTCCTGCAGAGGGAAGGCGTTGAGGCCTGATTTTATGACCGCGGACATCATCGATTTTGTTGTTATTCGTTATCGTCTGGTTTTTGCTATGACCGCGTCTCCTCGATAAAAATCATGCGCTCATCTCGCTGTGCACTGTCCGTCTCAATAATCGTGTGTCTACAGAATAAACAGGCACATCGCTGCTTCACAAACCTTTCGAAGACAAATTAAAACTATTCCTTTGAAGAAATCTTATCGCAAAATCCTTACTGTATAGGCCTCCGGGATATGTTTACACCTCTAACACCCACAATCTGAGACCGACTCCAATCTCCCAATCTGAGAGCCGGATTGCCTTTTTATGCTTGTCAGGCTTTTTCGGCAGAGGACCCCCAGAATGTACCAACACCCCCAAATTGATAATCCTAGAAATAACCCTGGTAGGCCCGTTGTTTAATCTAGACTCTGACTCCGGAAGAAAACTGACAAGGCCGGGGGGAGTCCACTAGGAGCTGCTGTTAGTTGATGTAGCATGCCAAAATTTCAAAATTTTCGGGGGTGGATTTGAAATTTCTGGGGAGGGCAATTTTCTCCGAAAACGACCCAATTACACCTTGGGTAGGCCTACATTCTATCTACCGCAAACTCTTTTATCATCCTGCTTAAAAATACTTTCCTGTGACTGCTTACCTGGAATTACAACCTTTGACCAGCACGGACTAAGGATTACGTACAGTGGCGGCTCCAGGATTTGGCAAGTTGGGGCGGCGTTTGGGTGACAACTGCTAAGCATGCGACCAACTATTTGTTGCTGGGTATGTAGTAGTAAGTATGGAGATCCAAACTGGGGGCCACTGGGGGCCAGACATTCAATAAGGGTCACGGGACCCAGACCCCACCCCCATGTGGAGCCACCACTGACTACGGAACATGGATTTTATCCAGTTTGAGCGTTCGGGAATTAGCTGGTGCACTGCGTCCAGCATTTGGACAGATCTATAGAAATTTCGTTTTACTTACTTACAGCTGAAATTATGCAAGCATATCCACCTTAGTAGAACTAAGAGTTTCGACTCGCCCAAGAGAACAAATCTCGTCAAGAAAGCCTGCCACTTACTTACCTATTTCCGGCTTATTTGCTCGGAATTTTATTTTTAGCAGAAGGCTGAGAATTCCTGATCACTGCAACGCGTGTCATTAGCTTAGCTTATGCTCAAATAACTTATTTAGCATATCGAAGCTAATGGACATTCTTCTACCCCACCCCGCCCCGCCCCCACTGGACTGGCACACGAATTGTATTGTATACGATTGTAATTGCACACGAACCCTGCATTGTTTGCTTTGAGACCTCATCTTGGTTTTCCTACGCTCCGACAAAGACAGATTTCTGAAGATTAACTTGAAAATTCTCAGTCTCCAGAGGAAAAAGACTCCCTCCCCTCACAAGCATTCATCGGCAACAAGACATTCATCATTCAATATCATTCAGTAAGTAAGTAAAGTAAAATCTTGTGGATTTCTATAGCGCCTTGGAAGCAGCACAACAGTAGCTGCTTATTCTTAGGCGCTCAGTAAAATAGGTCGCAGTTTTCTTTGTGTCAAGTTATACCCCATCGTCTTAAATAATTAATTTAATTCATCTTTTTCCTTTTGTTCATTTCTGTGGATTCCAGCAACCGACGAAAAAATGGCCTGCGACTGTTAAATTAAAACCCATTATGCGACGCTATCTGACATTTTAGACTCGTAGATTAATTTCCCACGAAGTAGTAAACCTTCGTCTAGTGAACGAAGGACTGACGGATGAAGAGAAATACGCAAAATGCTGAATTTTAGCTTTTACCTGGTCTGTTCTTACCTGGCCAAGTACGTCTGCAGAAAATCATGATTGGAACCTCCATAGCAGAGAGAGAGAGAGAGAGAGAGAGAGAGAGAGAGAGAGAGAGAGAGAGAGAGAGAGAGAGAGGGAGAGAGAGAATGCTGATTAGAAGTTTCAAAAATCTACTTCATTGCTGATACAATGCCCACCTAAGTAGGCCTAAGTAAGTAAGATGAAATTTCTATAGCGCTGCCCGAAAGCTTGGCGCAGTGCCACCAGCTTATCTATCTACCTAACTGACCAACGAAAGAACTTCTAAGGCGCCATTTTGTTATACACTTGTCAGTACACGCCGTTAATTTCCTTATGGTAAAATTTAGCAAAGCACGTGTCGCGTCAGACTTCTTTCTCTATACATTCCAAGTTCAAACGCTTTTCTTACGAAATGCTTTTCCACGATCTGCGGTTGCTCAAGGGCCGTATGGAAAACCGTTAACAATCAAGTATACAATATGCACACAGATCTTTCGAGGATAATGACCGATATATATATATATATATATATATATATATATATATATATATATATTCAACTATAGTTTGGTCGTCGTCTTGCTCAGCAATCCGGAGACAAGAGGGAAGGAAGCTTCCTTTTCAACGAATGTCTGTCACTCTGCAGTGATTCAACGCCATTGCTTTCCGAGGAACCTTTCCAGACCTCGAACCGGACGAGAGAGCTAGCGACACAATTTCTTAATGTCTCCGGACACTTTTTTCATAAGTACTTCGGGAATGGAGTAGGCCTACTGAGGGCACAAATATATATATATATATATATATATATATATATATATATATATATATATATATATATATCGTCGAAAGCAAATGCGATTTGTTCGTCTCTTCCGTTAGAATGTTTATTGCATGTTCGCGCTGCATCCGATGCGATTTTACCTTGTGTCCGGTGGCGCCAGTGGCTTTGAAAGACTCGGGGGTGGTCATTGCACTCCGTTTTACAGCTGAACGATGGGTTTTAGACGTTTCTAAGAGAGCGACGTCCCTGATACGTGGCTCCCTCTTCCGTTGAAAGTCCGAAAGACTCTGTAATTATGTTGCCGGTTGCTGTGTTGTTGTTGTTGTTGTTGTTGTTCGTTGTACTGTGTTGTGTCGACCGTAATTCCGTGTATATACTGCGCCCGATTACGCGCCTGGAAAGAGAGCAGTCAGATCCCCTCTGTCGGTCTTTATTACATCGGGATAGAAATTGAACATAGGTTACTTTTGTTCGGTCTCTGTCTCGCTCTGTCTCGCTCTGTCTCTCAGTCTCTATGTATCTCACTCTCTCTCTCTCTCTTTCGCCTTCTCTCTGTCTTTCTCTTTTTCTCTGCCTCTCTGTCTCTCTCGGTCTATCTATCTTCCTGCTCTCTCTCTCTCTCTCTCTGTTTTTCTGTCTCTGTCTCTCTATGTCACCCTGTCTCTCCGTCTGTCTCTCTGTCTCTCTGTCTCTGTCTCTGTCTCTCCCTGCCTCGCTCTGTCTCTCTGTCACACACACACACTCTCTATCTGTCTGTCTTTGTCTGTCTGTCTGTCTGTCTCTGTCTGTCTCTCTCTCCCCCTCTGCTGACGAGTTCCTTGTTTGCGTCTTTTCGTTGTCAGAGTGGATTTTATCGGATTCCTTTTATTTGAAAAGGTCTCTTTCCGTGTCTGGGTTCCGGAATACGGACAATTTCTGCCAAAAACCTTAGACGAGCGAAGAAAGTCGTCAACGAGTTATTCGCGCATTCACGTATAGCCTACTTCCACCATGCTACCTACCCCGCACCCGCCACCAATTTCTCATCAGCTTTGCCCAAATCTCGAGACAGGTCCTAGCAAGAATATAGGGGGGCTTCCCCTGTGGCGGCCTCGTAACGACACCAATGGTAATTGGAAAAATCTTGTATTCTGTGCTGCGATAAGCTCTTCGACGAGACAACTGACTTTGCAGGAGCAGGCTCTGTACATGAAAGGGGTAGGAGGAGGAGGAGGAGGAGGAGGAGACAGTGCCTTAGTCGGTTTCCAGCACCCAGGGCAAACGAGGCATTGCGCCTCTAACAACAGTGTAGTCTTGTGTCCAAAATGACGTGACAAGCAAAACATGACCTCGCATCAAATTCACACATTCCAATAACAGATTCCGGAAAAGTAATTACAATATTCTTCCCTGAGAATGACATACTGTACCGTATGGCAGCATGGGCGCCAGCACATTGGGGCAAGAGGGGCCACTTGCCCCCTGGAAAATGCAAATACCAATATTTCACATTGAAATCTGAAAATCTCGCTAAGATATTAGCCGTGTCCACGCCTCCGCCTGGGAAAACTTACAGTATGTAATGTAACCGTGACCATTGTGTTTTGCCCCTCCTGGAAAACTTTTTTCTGTGGGCGCCCATGTATGTCAGCCTGGTTTATGATTTATTCTTATTTGATGTTTGCCTGAAATCTTGCCCCTGCAAGAGTTTTGCGCACGGGGCGACCCTCCACGCTGCAGCGACTCTGAAGAACCGTAGAAGGAGTAGGAGAAGCGGGAGAGTTCGGTTGAAATGGTCGGACGAATAGCTAGCTGCACAGGTGGCCACAGTCATTGTTAAGACACCGTCATACGTAATTCCATTTGATACAGACGTGTAAAGATGGATGTGGCCGCGTGCGATATCATTGCGACTGAAGGTTTCCAATGCAACAATTGAGTTATTCGGCCACATGTGCCGTGATGGCCTCTTACAGGTTCTCTATCCTCCGGTGCAATAGTGATGGCCAGACATTTCTCGAGACGGATTTTATTGTCGAAGGCGAAGCGAGCGAGGGGAACCGAGTCCCGCAAATTGTGGCCATTTGATGAATAGATAGACTTCTGGGATATGATACGTGACGCTATCGCCATTGTCTGCCCTAATAACATTTGCTGAATTACAATATCGTTGTATTGCTGACATGAATTTAGCACTGGAGTTCGAATTCTTTCTTTCCATAGGCGTAAACTTCTATTACGGCTCTGGGTTCCATCCCTCTTCTACTTTCCAGTGGCGGCTCCACCGGGGGGTCAGGGGGCCCGTGCCCCCTATTGAGTGCCTGCCCCCCAGTAGTCCCCCTGTTGGGACCCTATACTTAATGCTACATACATTAAACAACAAATGGTTGGCGCCCCACGATTAGAAGCTGCCACCCCAACGGCCCCCCCACTTGCCAAATCCTAGAGCCGCCACTGCTACTTTCTGAGAGGACACCATGAGAAGGGGAAGGTATAGAGCCTGACCCGGCCTCCACTTTTTCGTCTAAATTTACATCAATATTTCTTTGGCTATCTCTCCTCGATATATATATATATATATATATATATATATATATATATATATATATATATGTGTGTGTGTGTGTGTGTGTGTGTGTGTTTGTTTTTTGAGTTATATATAAAACCCAAATTTTTTATAAAAATGTTTTGGGTTATATGTTTATATATAAATATTATATATATATATATATATATATATATAGAAACCCAAAAAATTTTTACAGATTTAGACAAACGCTTATTGGAACACAAAATGTATTTAGCAATATGTCGTAAATAGAACAAGTAAGTAAAACAAAGTGAGTGTTCCAAAGGAACGCAGAGGGTTAACTCTGACCTGCGCCCAATATATATATATATATATATATATATATATATATATATATATATATATACACGCTTAAATATTCGCTAAATGTCCCCTGTTTGCATGATTCTCGCCTATAAACGCCCCATAGGCTTATATCTCGCCAACTGTTACTATTCTTCGCTTTGATTCGTATTTCGTAATTTGATTTTTTTATAGCGCAACATGAACTCTGTTCGCTCTATTCTAGTCACGACACGTTGATGAGACATTGCACGCAACCGTAGGCGTAAACTTCCATTAGGCCGCTAGTCTCGAGCCCCTCTCCCCACTCCCCCCCCCACATTTTGATAGGCTACCATAGGGAAGGGGGCGTATAGAGGTTGGATTTCTCCTCTCCATTTTTCATCCAAGTTTACCTCAATGTACTCGGCTATTACTCGTGATTCGTGAGACATAGGGGCCGTCCATAAATTGCGTACGCAATTAAGAGTCATATTTTCCGACCCCTTCCACCGCAATGCGTACGCAATATATAGATGACCCCTAGATTATCATTCCTCCAAGGTGCTCCAAGGTGATATATTCTTTCTGTAATATTGTTAAATGAAAACGTGTTTTCGTTGGACCTCGATCGTTCGCAAAATAACATCGCCCAATCGGTTTACGCGATGCAAATAGCCTTTTCACGACGAATAATTGTTTTTGTAGCGCAATTGCTTTAGTTGAACGTCAAAGCGCTGTCTGCCTAGACCCTAACGTTCGCTAATCTGGGAACTTCATCTTTGTCTGACATCTAAGCAGATTCGTTGTACTCTGCTGCATAACAACAACAACAACAACAACAAACAACAACAACAACAACAACAACAACAACAATAATAATAATAATAATAATAATAATAATAATAATAATAATAATAATAATAAGAAAAAAAGAAGAAGAAAAAGATGAAGAAATAATAATAATAAGAAATAATAAGAAATAATAATAATAATAATAATAATAATAATAATAATAATAATAATAATAATAATAATAAGGTATAAAAGAGGTTCACTAAATTTTGCCCTGTGTAAGAACCACTATGGTTCACCTATCCATTCATTCCTATGCTGTGTGCTCTCATTCTTTGACCTCTTGACCTCTAGTAGATTTGCTAGTCTGTCTTCTTGTCTCTATATCTACACGTACAAAACTTGGTTGTGTAGGCCTAAATGGAGTAATGGAGTAGGAATGGAGTAGGACTAAATGCCTCATCCAACTATTGCAGGGCCCCGTGAAGAGGGGAAGGGGCAATGCACAGAGGCCCCAGCGGCCTGCAGGGGCCCCGGCGGCCTGCAGGGGCCCCGGCGGCCTGCAGGGGCCCGGGCCCGGTGATGATGATGATGTGGATAATATCCTGAACCTTGAAAAAGTACTGACCGGCAAAAAAGGCCACATTCGTCATGAGCACAGGGGCCCGGGCCTATCATTTTTTAATTAATGCTCTAAAAATGCACAGAGAAGCTAAAAAGGTCATCGACATGTTTTTCACACTTGCGTCTTGCGCTTGTTAATATTACGAAGGTCCGGAATTCTGCTTTGAAAAAGACCAGACAAGTAAAAAAATCATCAACTCTTTTCAAACATTTGTCGCGTGTCAGGGGCCCGTGACTTTTCTTTGCACAGGGGCCCGGAAAGTCTCTCAGCGGTCCTGAACTATTGTATACCAGCTGCAATACTTTATCTATACAGTTCAACCGGTCTATACAAGACCAATCTAGTATCCTACAGTACCTATAGGCCTACGCTGTATACGTTTATTTTAAAAGAATTTACAAGCGTCGTAAAAATGAAACATTTCACCTCTCTCTCTCTCTCTCTCTCTCTCTCTCTCTCTCTCTCTCTCTCTCTCTCTCTCTCTCTCTCTCTCTCTCTCTCTCGGCGAATGCCAACGAACGAAAATGTCGCCGATGCCTTCAAATGATCGATGACTATTTCGACATTTCGTCGTTGGTCAACCGTTTAAAACTGATGCGTGATTACAGAAAGGCCGTGAAATGATAGATTGATAGCAGGGGTCCGAAAGGATCCGGTGGGGGACGTACACGTCTCCTACTTCTTCATCAAAGTTCGACACCCATATGAATCTGTCGTGTTAAAATTTCAGGCAGGTCGACCCATGCCACAGTTGAGGTCGAAACCTTTGGTCTTCAGCTGTCTGACCCTTCCACTAGAGATTGAAATGTGGGACCGAGTTCCACCCACTGCGGCGTTTTTGTTAGGCTGCACGATTGCACTGTAATATAATAATAATAACATAAAACTGATGATTTGTCCACTACAAAATTTATCGAAATGTAGACAATTATTTGGCGCATTAAGTAGACTCAGTAGACCTAAAGATTTGTCCACTACAAAATTTATCTGAAACTTTAACAATTTTATGGCGCATTAAGTTGATGATGATGATGATGATTATTATTATGATGTTAAAGTATTATATTTTTTAACTATTATTATCGTCTTGATGATGATCATGATCATCATCATTATCATCATCATCATCATTTTATCATTATTATCATCATCATCATCATCATCATCATCATCATTATTATTATTATTATTATTATTATTATTATTATTATTATTATTATTATTATTATTATAGCTACCGAAAAATTGTAATTGACCTGGCAACTGAATTTGTTTTAGAAAATATGTTTTGAAACTTATCACAAACTGCTGTTTGCCTGTATTTTCGCTTTTCTCCTTCTTTAAACGCAGATGTTGCCAAAACACGATCGGTCAAAGACGTTAAATGCAAAATAATGTAAACGGACAGTCGAATCTTCAAGAAACCAACGGGCGTCGGACTATCTCCACCCCCACCAGGAAGGGCGGGGGCCTAAATTGCAAATTTTCCACTCCTGTTGTTCGAGCTTTTGCCGCCGGCATGGTAAGTTTTCCGACAGATCGGTTTCGAAAAAAAACTTACTGACGAGACAAGGAAACCGGGGCGCGAGGGAAAAGACCTGCTGCTCTGCAAGTGGTGATGACAGACAGATATACAGCGTCACCTAACGTCGCAGAAGTTGTCACTCGACGCGTTGAAGAATAAATGACCACGAGAGACAGGCAGTTCTCATCGGCGGCTATCCGTCAAACCCCTGTCATCGGCGGACAAAATCCGTCAAACCCTTGTCCAGAGAGAGGTAGAGAGAGAGGAATGAGAGAGAGAGAGAGAGAGAGAGAGAGAGAAGAGAGAGAGAGAGAGAGAGAGAGAGAGAGAGAGAGAGAGAGAGAGAGAGAGAGAAAGAGAAAGAGAAAGAGAAAGAGAAGGAGAAAGAGAAAGAGAAAGAGAAAGAGAAAGAGAAAGAGAAAGAGAGAGAGATTGATAGGTTGATAGATAGATAGATATATGAGTGTATGGATGGATGGATGGCTGGATAGATGGTACGGATGGATGGATGCTTGGGTGGATGGACGGACGGATCGATGAATGGATGGATGAATGGATGTAATGAATGAATGAGTGAATGAATGAATGAGCGAGTGAATGAATGAGCTAATGAAAAAGTCATGAGAACCTGTGCACGGGCACAATCTTCCATCTTGTCTTTTTTCAACGGCGTCTGTAGTCATTAACCCCTTAACTGGGGATCCCGGATATATCCGTCCATTTTACATTGAGTTACAGTTAAATACACGGTTACGGGGTTAATTGAATTGATTCCGTATGGTGTATAGGTCATTAATTCCTTAATCCAGTATGTTTCTCTAGTCAGGCGTTTGTGCTTGTTTTTGCGTTCATCGTTTTCGTTTTGTAATTGTTCAATAATTGGTATTGTGGATAGATGATAGATCATTGACAGAATGGTCTTTCTGGGTATAAAGTGGTTCGCGAGAGTCGCATCTTTGTTTGTTCTGATAGTGGACCTGCATGCAGTGGCGTATTTAGAATTTTGGCAAGGGGGGGGCAGACACTTTCGACCTGACAAGTTACAACTTTGGAAAAAGTTGACGACCTTTTTTGCCTGCATGTGGTTGATCCGTCTTGCATTGAGTGAGAGAGCTGTCTCGCCCACATATTGGAATCTTATTTTTTTTAACAAGTGATTAAATAGGTTAGATTTGAGCTCTTACAGTCCAGAGTGGAGTTTATCTGTCGTACTTTGGCCGCATCATATGAGGAAGACAGGTACCTGTTTGGAAACAGAAATGATACAAGGCACAACTGATGGAAACATAGGCAAACCCAGAACCAGATGGACTGATAACATCATCATGCAATGGACTGGAAAGACAATGGAAATGGCGATCCGAATGACAGACAACAGAAAACAATGGAACAATCTCATTCATGATGCGGTCTACCCTCGTACCGAGGGTGGCTGAAGACAAGACAAGACAAGTGTACAGGATCTGTCCTGTGTTGGAGCCATGTCAGACTGGATCAACCCTAAGATTCGTACCGTGCTCATTTCTCTCGTTTCATTTCTCTCGTCTTCTCGTATAGGCAGCTATATTGCCCAGTACAATGTTTTCTAATGAGTGTTGCGCTATAAACACACTTTATTCTGTTACGGTTCCAACACGGGTTGCTTGTGAGTGCTCGTTACATTTAATCTAGCAGAATTGGGCTTACAGAACCTAAGTCTGTTTCGCCCACAAGGTCGTCTCGGCGGTAACTGCGTTCTATACACGCGGTATAGACGAGTCTTTATACATCGTCGCGAAATCTCGTTTTCGTGTGGGAGCACGAAATATCCTGTACTGATCGATCATCTAAATCCGGTTATATCTCACGTTTAAGTGGAGTTTAGATGCAATCAACAGAGCCTATAGAGGAGCATCGAAACAAGCGGCGGTGTCCACAGTACTGATATCGATGCAGGAGGAGGAGGAGGAGGAGGAGGAGGAGGAGGAGGAGGAGGAGGAGGAGGAGGAGGAGGAGGAGGAGGAGGAGGAAGGAGAAACGGGCAGGCTTTTGAAACGGGAGAGGATGCCACAATTTCGACTCGACAACCGTCGGCAGTATTTCAAGCTCTATAATTGTCTCGATATTCGGGGAAACGCACATTGGCGTGGCCACGGGAGGCACGGAGGCCGGGCCCCCTATTCTGGTTCGGATCAGTCGTGGGATTTGCGCAAAACTGTTGAGAAATTTTAGGGGGAGGGGGAGGGGTAGGTAAGATGAGTGGAAGCTGATAAAATCTCGATATGCACGAACGTGAATGTACCAAGAACATTCTGACGACGTCTTTTGCTTGCCTGTAGACCATGGGCGCCCGCACATTGGGGCAAGAGGGGGCACATGCACCCTGGAAAATGCAAATACCAATATTTCACATTGAAATTTGAAAAAATGCTAAAATATTAACCGTGACCATTGTGTTAGGATGTGTTTTGCCCATCCTGGAAAAATGTATGTGATGTAACTGCGACCATTGTGTTTTCCCCTCCTGGAAAAATGTCTGCAGGCGCCCATGCTGTAGACCTTTTCACTCGAAAATGTCTCTATGTGATCCCTCCATAATCCTGAACTCTGGCCAGCTACGCCACTGGAAACGAGTCCAGCCCTCGTGAGGATAGGAACAGGTGAGTGAGAAGTTCAGGTGGATATGAGTGTTGAAAGTGTATCCATTACAGCCATAGCGGTTTATTATCTACGCCTAATTTATTTGGATGTCGAATTGATTAGCCCTATATGCGGGGCGAATTTGACCGTGATAGCAAAGTCTGCAACAGTGTCGACCTATGATCAGGGCCATATTAAGGCGGGAGCTGAGGCCGGCCCATCATGAAAATAGACCCACCGATTTTCGATATAACCTTTTTATGCTTGTCAACACGATTTGGAAGGGAGATAAGTTAGATAACCTTTTTTGCTTGTCAGAGATTTTCAGTATATAAGCGACGGCCTATTTTCTCAGCTCAGGCCCACTCGGACCTTAATCCGGCCCTGCCTATATGATGTATGCTGATGCAGTGATGCTCGCACAAAGCAAAGGAAATTTTAAATAATCCCTCCAGTGGCGTCCACGGTAAGTGTGGCTGAAAGATCGAGTTTCAGCTAAATAAAAAATGTGTGGTGGGCTACGTGCAGTATGTACGTTGCATTCTAAATCCGCTGGGACAGTTTAGGCCCGTCAAGAGCAGCAAAAGAGCACAGAAACCGACCTTAAATAAGCACTGCTTTACATCACGTTTGTCATGCAGACCAGTGGCGTAGCCAGGATTTCCGGAAGGGGGGTTTTGGTTTCGATCGTGACCAAACTTTGGAAAATTATTTTTCTTTTAATTTTTTTCAGTTAGGAGCTGACAAGAAAAAGGTCGTCACCTTCGTATTCTTTCTATTTTCTAGGCTATAGCACTTAGAAAATTTTTCAATCGACAGCCAGCAAAGGGGTTTGACTCTCCAAATCGCGTTCGAAAATGAAAAATTTATGGAAAAACATGTAAAGATTTTTTCGTCGGCAGCCAAAGGGGTTTTAACCCTCAATGGCCCCCTTGGCTACGCCACTGATGCATACGGCTGCATGGGCAACACTGCAACTCCAACTGTGGTGACTTTTGAATAGACTATAGGGTAGTATAGGCTTAGGGGCTGTGCATTAATTACATCAACAAACTAGGGGGAGGGTTTGAAAAGTTTTACAGTTGTTGACAGAGGGGGGATCAAGAGAAGTTGATGTCAACAATTTCATTTTTTTACAAATGTTACAAATATGAAATTTCATGGAATACTATTTATTACAACAGAAATTTTTAAAGCTTGACAAGCAAAAAACGTCATCACCACCATATTATGACACTTGATGAACAAAAAAAGGGAAAATGTCTCATCACTGCAAAAATAATAACCTTCTAAACTTCTTCGGGGACCCGTCACTGGTCTTAGTGGGGGTGACATAATTATAGGGGTCACTGAATGTTGACAGTTGTTGGCAAGGGGAGGGGGGTCAAAAAGTGCCTCAAAATTGTTGCCATAATTAATGGACAGCCGGGTCACAGCCCCTAGCCTAATCAAAGTGTTAGAGAAGCAGCAAGATCCTTGCGTAAACATGTAAAAATTATAAATATACGTTCCAGTCTCTTTATCTCTTTCATCCCCAGTGTTGTAAATGCTACAGATATTAAAATTCGCGAATAATCGGCACTATTGACAACTATATCGGCTGCCGATGCAGTAATGCGATATATAATTTGAGCGGAATGCATCGCATTAAAAAAACAGTTCTAAAAATAGCTTCTGTCTGGAGTTTGTTTATAACCGAAGCTGCGTTTATAAGGTGAAGATCGGTTTCTTATTCGATCACAGATCGGAATAAATTGATCGGATTTTATTATATTTTCTTAAAAATCAACACTTAATCATGATCGTGATAGTAGTGATGGACTGGCGAAGGAGCGACGGCGTTGGCTAAGATCGTGGAAGATCGGCGCTGGAGCTGTGTGGGGGCTCCAGTTGTGTGGGAGTGCCGATGCTCTTCAGTGGCACTGATTGACAAAATCCTTGGCATTCCGTTACTAGTTAATTGTCTTAAGTGTTTGACATCGAGTCATCTGACGCATAGCTAGACCATTTGCTTGCCAATGTTTGATTTTCCGGGGATGTTGGCAGATTGGTAGCGTTATTTTTGGCCCCCAGCCAACCAACCTTCTTTCCCAATGGTGGTTGAAATTTTTGGTCTTGGAAAGGCCCATCCACCCCCAATACATTTTCTGAAAGGTCTAACGCTAATGCTTGAGCAAGACCTGTAAGTCTGTGGTACAACAAACAATTTGAGTGCGAATGTTGCATTAAAGATAAGATCAATAAAAGCATGTGAGCATAGTTTGTAGGACAAGTTGTTACTACAGTATCTAACACAGTCACATCTTGATTTTCAGCCACAATGTTGATACAGGATTTCACTCAGGTCATCATTGTTGAAATGATGGAAATATATAAAATAAAATTCTTTGCATCTGTACACTACTAACCAGAGAAACACCTCAAACAATCACAAACACTATTTATAAATTGTGTATAAACCTTGATTATGACTTTGATTTTCGGTACATGAATCATTGCTTTTTTGTTTTGACTGTTACTTAGATTAGACAGTAGACACTATAATATTTCTACTTTCTTATTTGTAATGTAATGCAATGCAACAGAATATTTGTTTAGTGCCTCCGGTGAAGAATCACTCAAAAGACACATTTGATTTATCGATGTTTGCTTTGAAACCAAAGAAGTTTTATTCTTTTGGGTTTGGGAAATTGTGTGTAACTTGGACCTGTTTAGCAAATCATTTTCTGTGGTCTCAGTTTTGTCCACAGCAGTTTTGGTAACAATTTGAAAATTTTATGGATAGTTAAATTACTGCTTCTGGTGTTATGGTTCCAATGGTTGTGATACTTATAGTCTGACTCTGTGGTTTATCTTTGTTTTATGTATTTGGTCATTTGTTTGCAGAATATGGAAGAAGACCTGTTAAACACAATAGAAAAGATGTCTTGAAGAAAATTCAAACTGATTTTCTTTGGTCAGTGTTGGTTGGTGCTGATCGTGCAGTTTTTCGAACAGTTGCTTAGTAATCCATCTTGGCATCATGGGTTCTGTGCTATCCACCTTGAGGGATTACCTTTGGACGCAGGTAGATAACGCAAAACAGAGCGTGAAAAACAAAATCAATTCTACAAGAGATGCTATTGTCACTAGGATTAACGATGGTAAAACGGCCGTTGTTACCAAAATCAACAACGTTTCTACGACTGTTGTGACCAGCGTACGAAGTACTCGTGATGATGTTGTTGGCAGCATTGTCCGCAGAAAGAACCGGATTTGTGATAGAATCAATGCCTTTCGAAATGCTGTCACCGAAACGGCTTCTAATTTTAAAAATGGTGTCGTGACTCGAGTCAATAACGTTGTCACAAAAGTTGTTGATGTAAAGAACGCGGTCGTCACAAAAGTTGTCAATACCAAGAACTCGATTGTACAGAAATATGTTAATGCAAAATCTTCTGTTTATCAAAAGTATCAGAGCATTCGAAATGCGAAACTGACTAAATGGCAAAAAGTCAAATATGGATCACTAGCAGCATTGATAATGATATTCTTTTTGATTGTGTTTTTGACATTTCTTGACATATATCTTGGTGATTACGACAGTGCAAGGCAGAGGTTGGAGGGTGTTTGGTACATTATATGTACAGCGTCTGAGAATCTGTGGCTCGCTTTGTCAACAGTCCTTACTTACATTTTACTGGGATTGCGCTATTGTCTCGACAATGTCTGGTATGGATCCAAGATTGCAGCTCATTATGGACTGATTGGTTGTCAGGAGTTAGCGCATTATCTTGCCATTGGCGGCAGAATAGCCATTGAACAGACCGCCGTGGCGGCTTCTATTGTTGGAGAGTACCTTTGGTTGGGAACCCAAAACGGAGCTCACTACCTTTGGATGGGCGCTCAATATGGAGGTTTCTATGCTTGCAAAGGAGGTGAGAAGGTGTGGCATTGGCTAGTAGAGGGTGGTTGCTTGACGGCTGAATATCTAAGCATTGGGGCAGCGACCACTTTTGAATGGGCAAAGTACGGCTCATCAGTTGCCGCAGACTACACCGGTAAAGCCGCAGTATACACGTACGAACATGGATCGGTCGCGCTGAAGGAAGGAAGCGTCCGCCTTTATCATTACCTGATTTACTTTATCACCAACTTTCGAGTGGCTTCGGCTGAAGCTGCAGTGTGGATATGGGAAACCTCGAAGATAGTCGTCGCTTATTTAGTATCCGGATCGTACGCTGGGATGATATTTTTGCTTCATGCTTTATGGGAAGGGCTTGTGATGACTTGTTATGGAATTGTTACATTTTCTGTTTGGTCCTACGAAAGTCTGATTGCTTCGTATGAATGGACTGTGTATTCAGTTGGAGCAGCTTCATCTTGGACAAAGACCAGTGCAGTCGATGCTTTCGATACAGTGTGCCGGTTTGGGGCAGCCACATATTCAACTACGATCTCAGCTTGCATTTTCATCTATGCAAGCAGTGTTGCCTGTTTTGAATTCGTTGTGGACTGGTCGTCTGCTTCGGCTGCATTTTTATCATCCTGGGCCGTTTACGTTGTCTCCACTGTTTCGCATGGTCTGTACATCGGGCTGAACAAATACGGCTTGCGCTGGTTGGGTGCCATCAGTTCTGCAGTGTGGGATTTCTCAGGCATACTTGGTCACATCTTGCTTAAGTTTTTCACTGATCTTGGTATGTATGTTGGAAACTTTCTTTACGTTACGTCAAATCACATTTATGCAGTTTTGTACGTTCTCTTTGCCTTCCTGTATCATCTTCTCTCGGGGATTGGTTCGGTTGTAAAAGTGTTTATTCGTGGTGCTGTGTACTGTACAACTGCCGTCTTTGGTGCGATAATCTGGATACTGGAAGAGACCGTTTTTGCATACGTGTACATGCTGCAAAAGTACAACATGTACCGGGAAATCTTGTTCCTTGTCTTCGTTGGATTTCTGAGCCTCTATTGCACTGGACTTATGCGAGATCGCCGTCGTCATGACGAAACTGATGCCACCGAAGATGATTATGATGATGATGATGATAAAGAAGAAGAAGAAGAAGAAGAAAAAGAAGAAGAGGAACTTGAACAAAAAGAACTAAGTGCAGAGCAAAGAAAGAAGTCAAAAGCGAGTAAGATCTTGCCCGCTGGTGCGAAATCAAACAAGATGAATTTAATGCCATCTCACGAAGACGTGAATTCGTCTGATGAAGATCTTCCCGATTTTAGAGAACTCCACAATGAGTTGGGAATGGATGATCTCCTTCCAGAACAGGATGTACCGGATTACATGGATAATTTAGATGTAAAGGTGAAGCAGAACACGAGATAACGAATATTTGAAAGAGGATTTCTACTCTTCAGTTTTTGTCAGGCATTATTACACCAGATTTATGCCATAATATGTGAAAAGGGTCATTTTCTTTGTTTTATAGTACCACAGATAAAATACATTATGCCTTGCTTTTGGCATTCGGCTTTTTTGTTTCCCTGTTATGAGATGAAACTTTAGCAGTTCATGATGACTTGAAGACCTTCGGGAAAGCCTTAGTAATTTAATGATCTGAAGATTATTTGTGTAAATCTTTATAAATCAGTTTACCCCTAGTTTACTCACCTTTAGTTATATCGCTTTTGCAGAAATTTATGCACGAGATTGGTCATATTAACTCTTGTATCTAAATAATTGATTGAGACTTTACATGAAACAGATCTTGTTGTTTGAATGGTTGTGCATGTACTTATTTGTACGTTTTTTATGCAAGCCGAACATATGCTTGTAAAGTTGTTGCTGTGTAGTAATACCGTTGCATGGTCTGCAGACGATCGTACTGTATTGGCATTGCTTAGTTTTGTCTGGTTCTTTGATATTCATTGTTGATTAATTTATTTTTGGTTTACAGTGTACAGCTGTGACACTGTGGAGATGTTTAAATGTGAAAGACGGTGTCAAATTGTCTGTTTTCAAAGCTATTTTGTTGCATTTTATTTCAAATTATCTAGGTGGATGTATAATAGTACAGTGAATGACTGAGTGTGCATACAATGCAATATCTTATCGGTTATTTTAATAATTTAGGTACGTTATTTTAATATCATAATTATTGTGACTAATTATCGGATTGCAGAACATTTATTCATAGCCTTTTTAAGCCTGCTTATCACTAAATAACTCTTTGACATGTATCCCCAAAGCCAGAAAGAAAGGATGAAGATAGTGTTTTTTCTTAGCGATTTTGTTCCTTATTACTGTTGTACGTCTGTAGAACATTACAGATCTGTATGAATTATGTGCATTGATGCTGTAATTGCAAAAACTAATTCAGTAGTACAGTATTTATGTGTTAAAAATTTCACTTTTGTAGCACCATCATCATATTGCTTGGGACATCAGGTGATGATGGCACAGTACCATCTTTGAACAATTGTATGCAAACAATAAGAACTAAGATTAATATTAGCTTCTACTAGCCATGACTTACATGTGTGTCCCTTTTACATTACATTACAAATAAATGGCCCAGAAGGTGGCAGAGTGGGTTACACGCTGGAGCGGCAGGCTGATGGAGCGGGTTCAAGCCCCCGTTATCCCTAGTGGCTTTCATACAGGCAGCAATGCCTCTTAAAATCATGCTAAGTTTAAATTTAAACAGGGTTAAATGTCTTTGTTTTCATGAAATAAATTCAATACAGCAGAAATATCTGCTTTTATTACTGAATTTTGAAACCTTATGGTGATATTGATCGTTGTGCTACTCAACAGCCTACTGTGTAATGCTTATTTTGATGCAATTCCCCTGGTTAAAGTTATATATGGTGTGTGTGTGTGTGTATATATATATATATGTGTGTGTGTGTGTGTTTTACTTTATTTCAAAGTTTCATTCAAAGTTTCAAGTGCCTTTTATTTTTGTAATTTTGATTGCAGTCGACAGATTTAGAAACTGTTTCAACAAGCTTTTCTTTTTATGGTATATATAATGAGTGATCATGCAGAAAATAATTATGAAGTATTCATTGAGGTTGCATATTATTGGCATATACCACTCCATGATTTATTTGATTTGGCATAATTATTGGACAGAATTGATATGTAAATATTTTGTGCTGTGGCGTATTCTTCAGCGATGTCTAATGTATCTGCTTAAACAGAAAATCTGTTTGGTTTGACTACCAATTTGTCACCACAATTGTTTTGAATTAATTTATATAGAAAAAAATTATACTGTGTGAATTTTCTTTTCTGCATCACCGTCATCATCTATACATTTAGATTAGTTGTCAGTGCATGGTATGATAGCATTGATACTGAACTTTGAATCCATCCTCAGCGCCGAGGGTCAGAGGCTATGCAGGCTGACAACAAAGTTCAAGAGTCTTTTGATGTTCTACTACAATCGATAATTGGTTTTCTCGTCCATTCCATGCCATCATCCACCCATCAGAGTTTAATCTAGACTCTGGACTCCGGGGGAGAAACTGTCAAAGCCGGGGCGAAATTAGCTAGGGGCTGCTGTTAGTTGATGTAATATGCCCAATTTTCTGGGGAGAATTTGAAATTTCCGGGGGGTAAAAAGGGCAATTTCCCCCCGGAAACGGCCTAGATTAAACTCTGCCACCCATTGCCTACAGGGCCAGCCTCTCTTCCTCCCGTCGTTAATTTTGCTATGCAGTATTGGTGTGCATAGGTTGTCCACTCTCACTATATGTCCAAAGTATTTCAACTTTATATGTTGGATCACTGAGTATAGATGCTAGTTCCAGTTCTCCCATAATTGAGGCATTTGTCCTATGTTCTTTACAGCTGATAGACACTGTTTTATCCAGACTCCAGGCCTTTGGGGGGGGGGAATTGAGGCCTTTGGGGGTGAAAATTGACTTGGCTGGAGGGGAAAAGACATGGTTTAATGCAAAATTTGTGTAAGTGCTGAGATTTGGGGGGGGGGTTGAGGCGGGGGGGATACCTGGATAAAACACTGGATAGACATAATTCCTCTGTTGTAGGCTGTTGTCTCAAAAGCTGTGATTCTTTTCTGGTCTGCTTTCTTCACTGTCCAAGCTTCTGCTCCATATAATATCACAATGGGCCAGACTAGTGTTTCCATCAGCTGTCAGTGTAGAGCAACTGTATTCATAAACTATTGTAGAAATGAAAATTTTCATCATAACGCAAATTTTACAAGTAATCAATTGTACAAAACAAAACAAATATACGCAATCTTATTAATGTTAAAATTATCGTCCGAGCATTATTAAATAGTATCATAAATTTTATCACACAAATAGATAAGCAAACTACCAGAACAAATAAAAATATGTGGAAGTCTGCAGGAATTTTAATTATATACATGAGAAATTAATGAAATGCCTGCTTCCAAAAAGTCTGCATGCCTCTGATGAGGGTATATTAAACTGATTCACCAACAAATCAACACCATACCCTGATTATGAAAATAAATCAAGTGTTAAGTTTGCCATTAACAGCTAATTTAGGACCAATAATCTCATTTACAGAATGGTGTCACAAATTTCTCAAACACTTTCTCTTGTAAACAATGGCGGCTCCAGGATTTGACAAGTGGGGGGAGGGCGTTGGGGTGGCAACTTCTAATCATGGGTGGGGCAACCATTTGTTGTTAGGCATGTAGTATTAAGTATAGGGTCCCAACAGGGAGTCACTGGGGGGCCCAGGCACTCAATAGGGGGACATGGGCCCCCCTGTGGAGACGCCACTGCTTGTAAACGAAGAAATTAGAAAACTGCTATCCAGTTTCTTTCCATTGTCCTAAGCAGTTTTTGTAAATGTTTTCAACTTCTGAAAGTCTTCAATAGCACAATACCACAGATATTCTTTTTTGCACAAGAATGAAAACCAGATTGCCAATATTAGCCAGGCACGTTCGGCTTCAATGTTCTAGTGATGTAGCATCCACATCACACTTCACAGAAGTCGATGCAGCAACCGTGGTGCTCCACATTCCACAACTGCAACAGTGGCGTCATTTCACACTTTCCTTGGGGGGGGGGCGAGAAAATTTTTTGCCGAATTTTATGCAATTTTGACAATTTTTGGGCCAATTTTGACAAATTTGCTATTTTTATGTATTTTTTGGCAAATTTTTGCGATATTTTGCACATTAATACATTATAAATTATTTTGGTCATTTCCTTGGCGGGCCACGGCCCCCCCCCCCCCAGCCCCCTCCAAATGACGCCCCTGAACTGCAACAGCCATAAAGGCTGGAACTGGCAAATCAGGCACCTTTTTCATCAGCACTCAAGAAATATACCCAGCATCAACCCTGTGAAGAAATCAGTTAACTTAGTATTTCTTTGCTCAAACAATTTGACTTTCTTGCAGAAGTAGAGAATAGTCTTGATTATTCATCGCAGAACCAACAGTTGTTGTTGGCATAGATTTTTGGTGATCGTGCACAGTTTCCATCACTGAAATGATCAAACACCAAATCACTTACTAGGCATTTAGACAAAGAAAAGAATAAGTACCAGTACCGATAATTATCCAATTTGCACTCCGACTTGTTTCCAAACTTGGCACACAGTCATTGTATCTCCGTTAATCATCCATTGTATCTTCATTTATTCTTTGCTTATAGTCCATGTTCATAAACACTGAACCAGGTCTTCAATAAATTTTCAGATACCACACATTCACACTACTCTACAGTAGATAAGCACGCCTATTCTGTGGCTGGGTTGAAAATATGGAATTCAGTCCAAGCATTGGTCTGCTCCACTGAGTCTCCAATGACATTTTGATCAGGACTCAAACATACCTATTCTTTATTGCTTATCCACGATATTAACCAGGACCAGAAAATCGGACTAATGACAATCAACTGATGCCAAGTACATTACTAGAATGGTGCTACATAAGTTCTTATGACCATGACACAAATTGAAATTTGTACCAATACACAATAGAGCCTAAAGAGCCAAACTCTGAAACATATTTGGAAAATGTTTATGCAGATTATTTACCTTAGTGCATAAATTAATCATTTTTTAGATCCATTCTAATAACAAACTGCTGAAATGGAAGGAAAAATAAAATGGCATTCTTACAAAAGAATACATGCAGTAACATGATCTGAGGCACCTAAGCTTCTAGTGAAATTTCCCTGAATCAATCCGATTCTTGTATAATGCCCACAGACTATAATCAACAAATTTGCAACCCAGTCATTGGAGCCAAATAATATTATTTCAGATGCATTTGGATAATCTAAATTCACACAATTCAAGGCAAAAGTCTAGAGAAAACTTGTTTACCTGCTCTAGACATTGTTCTCTTTTTGCGCCGTCTATAGACAACTACTACAACAATTATGGCAACAACGGCAGCTACTATAGCGCCACACACACAGTATACAATCAGATGTTCTGGGCCATTTGCAACTGGAACTGGTTCTTTGCTTTCTTCTTCACGATGACCTATTTCAAAACATAAATTTACGCCATAATTTAAAATCTAGAAGCCACTGATTTATTTCCTGCACCAAAAACACTCTAAAAAATTTAATAATGATTCCAAAGCAGGTAGGATCAAATGAGATTGATTCAATTCATAATTATTAGTTTATTACTTCAATCAAATTTAGTTCCAACATTAATATGCACAGCTTAATTTAGGACTGTCCATAAATGGTGTCACGCACTTAGGTGGGGGGTTCAAACATTTGTGACGATGTGTGACAACAGGGGGGGTTTTCAGAAATGTGACGTCACATAATACTAAATATTGTTATTGATACCGCAATGCTATGTTACCTCAAAGTCGAACGCATTTTACACTTATAATTCATTTTTAAAAAAGAATTTGAAAAGTTTCTGAATTTCGCTTCAACTATAATAATTATAATGAGTATATTCAAACAAATTCATTGTAATACCCGCTTCATTCAAAAATAAGTGAATTGAAACATTAATTTTGACATTAAAAAGATGGGGGTTAACGCGTTGTGAGGTCATTTTTTTCGGGGAGTCCGACTTTTGTGACGAGGGGAAGGGGGTAAAAAAACTGCCAAAATCATGTGACGTCATTTATGGACGGTCCCTCATGCATTGCATTATTTACTACAGATGGAAACTGCTGTCCTTATTCACTTATTTATTCATTTATTCAGAAATCAAAATGCATTTACAGATGTCCAGCAATTAAACATAAGAAAGAGTTTGAAAATAGCATTTCATCAGAACTAACACATCTGCAATTCTGCACAAACTACTTTAACTGGTTCAATCTAAATACTGGTAATCAGTTATCAAGCTAAAGCATCAAGCTAAATATCATCAAAAATCCCTCTCCCATCTCTCGGCATTCCCCTCCCCCAAATCCTCAACATCCCATCCCTCTCACCCCTTTTAACAAAATGCTAGAACATTTAAAAACGGGGGTAGGCAGCAGTCAAGCTTCCTTGCCATTTCTGACATCTAAATACCGGTAGTCAGTTATCAAGTTAAAGCATCAAGCTAAATATGTTGCAAAATTTTATGTTTGCATTATACCAATAATGAAAAAATGATCAAAGCTTAGAAAGCAGAATGATTGTCTGATGGGAAATTGGACACTTAAAGCCCAAAAATTTGCCCATTGACCCCCTTGTCCCTTTACCCCTCTCCTTTAATCCCCTTTCCCCATCCCTCTCACCCCTTTTAACAAAATGCTAGAACATTTAAAAAGGGGGGTAGGCAGCAGTCAAGCTCCCTTGCCATTTTTGACAGGTTAACAGCTAGTTGTATATAATCATAGATGTAAACTTCAATTAGGCCTCTAGGCTTGAGCCTCCCCCCATTTGAGGAGCTACTATAGGGAAGGGGAAGGTATAGGGGTTGCTCCCTGCTTTTTCATCCATGTTTATGCTAATGCATATAATCCAGTTAGAAGCTAGGTCATCCATTTCTCTGTCTTAGGCAATTTGAGAATGTGTTTGTGACAAGAGCTTTCAGTCGTATCACAATGTGCCAAATTTAGAAATTATTTTGCTATTTGGCAACAGCAGTCAAATTATATACTGGTAATTAATTAGATTAATTATATTTGTTTTCATAGTACTTACATTCCTTGCTGCAGTGCTGTAAATTATGTCTCTCTTTGCTGCAATTATCACAGCTAATGCACACCTCAGCAGTATGACAGAAGAGACCAGGAGCACAGTCTCCAGGATGCACGCAAGCTACGCCCAACACACTGTCTACACAGACCAAGAGGATAGTGCTCGACAAAAACCATGCCTTCAAGTCAGCCTATATCAAAAAATTCACATAAGAGGCCTACTATAATTTCATTCAATACACACTCATTACAAGAAAGAATTGCATTGAAAAACTGCTTATTGATTTACACAACAGTGAAAACTGACCAACTCCAGCAACTAAATCCCATGTTAAGTCACCTAAAACAAAATTAACAAGATCTGTTGATTCATTGTCAGAAACAGTGTTTTATCCAAGCCTGTTAGGGGGAGATTCTCGGCATTCCCCTCCCCAAATCCTCAACATCCCCCCTCAAAAACATCTCAGCAGTCAGCACTTACACAAATTTTGCATCAAATTGTGTCTTTTCCCCTCCAGCCAAGTCAATTTCCCCCAAAAGGCCTCAATTCCACCCAAGGCCTGAAGTCTGGATAAAACACTGGTCAGAAGTACCTAGAATTAGAACTGAAACTGGTAAGAGAACAGTTTCTGTAGCAGGTCTAATGATCTGGAACTCTCTGTCAAAGCTTTCAAGAAACTGGGTATTTTCAATTCCAGACTGAAAACATATCTCTTTCAGTTGGCTTTCGTCCATGGCCTGTTTAAGCTTATGCAAAAGAGTTACGGTACTGATGATGGAGCCACAATCACAATGGAATAAAATCAAATATACACAAATGCCATTCTTTTAAAAAAACCAACATTAATAATGCACTAACCAATTCCATCATAGCAATTTCTTAGCTTCTTAGATGGTAAGACGCTCGCTGAAAATCTTAGCGCAAAATGAATATACCCAGTTGGGCATATACACATTATTACACAGAAATACTTCATCTTAGAGCAAATTTTCATGGCGAAAATTCCACCTGTACAATCGGCATTCAAAAGGATTTATTAAATAATGTTTCCCCTGAACGTTCGGTACTTTCAGCTGGTAATTATCCAACGCAAAACCCTCGAAACCCACCAGACATCAACACGGAAATTACGCGCGTAGATAACAGACATATCTAACAACGTGTTTACCCACGGTGACCAGCGCTAGGCGTCGACAGAGAGTCTGACTCCCCGATGTCGATTACCGCCGTTTACCGGTATCGTTAGCGGTACTTTCAAAGTGCTGACTCGGCGCATTCTCAACAGCGCGCGATCACAGGCATAGCGCCACTGTTTCTGGCTGGGGATCGTCGGACCCTATAGTCTCGTGAAATAACGAAGCGCTATATGAAGAAAATCACAGTGGCGTTGTGTTATTTAGGCGCTTATATGCGAAAACGGACAAGAAATTAATCTCAATGTTCTAAATATTGGAACATTTTCATCTTCCCAAGTCACTGCGTTCCTGACATTACATTCCTTTGCATCTCTTGAATTATAATAATGTGATTTTAAGTGGTTTAGGAGGCTAAGTAAGCCTGTGTGAAAACCACTGATGTAACCATCTGCATTCAATAACCTAGTTTATCTAGATAGCCTTTGAATCCGTTCACTGTTTCTGTCACTCCCACCTCGTCCAAACTGTTCCATTTGTCCACAACCCTTGCACTAAAAAAAGTTTTTCTTTCTTGGACCAACCCTCTGAAACAATTTGCACTTGTGGCCTCTTGTGCTGCTATTGTGCCAATGTAAAGAATCGATCATATGGCACATCTACTTTCCCAGTCATTATTTTGTATGTTTCTATCAAATCCCCTCTCTTGTCGCTGATATTTTGGCTACTGTCCTATATAACCTTAATCGCGGTGGGAGAACTTTTGAATGATCAACTAAAATAGACGCTATATGAATGCCTTGTTACTTTACAATGATCACATGACATTAAATTAGTAAAAACATGGAGTCTAGTAAAAGCGACCGACATACTTACTAATGGCGATCGCGACTAACAATATGGCGCTTACTGAATGATATTTTTGCTAGTGTTGTGCTTGAAATCAACTGAACAAGGAGCGTTTAGATCTTTATTTTCCCCTTCGGATTGTTAAATCAGACATATAAAAGAGAGAGAATGCAGATCGCAAACGTCGAAGCGCTTAAAGAGTGGCTTGCAAAGACGATGGGTCCAATGTAGGTGTTCGCATATTGTCTCTCTTTTTCCCAGCACGAGCGATCGAATCTTTAAAGATAATTCTGAACCGCTATCAGTTAATATTTTATTGGTTAATAACTTATCAATATCGCATTGATCAATGCCAACTTGATTACTGCCTTGCCAGATCTATTACCTAAAAAGACTATCTCGATGGTCAGTGGATTGATTGGCAGATGCTTTTCAACATAGATAATGCTCTGTGATGCATATTGGCAAGCAGAAGGTTGATCATGGGTTCGAGTTATGTGGGAGGAGACTAAATGTTACAACCGAGTATAAAGATTTATGGGTCATCACGCATAGTAGTTTAAAGCCATTTAGATAATACGCTGAAGCAGCTAAAAAGGGCAATAGAATTCTGGACATGATCAGAAAAACTGAATTTGAGAAGAGAAAGGGATATAATAATAAGATGTTACATATTATTCCATAAACAAAAGAGTGAATGGTGTCACGTTTTTGCTCAGATCTCGCATCTTCCCTCATATCTTTGTCTGCAATTGTCACCAATTCATTACACTTGCATACTGGTACTCAACCCCATTATTTTCAGATTTTATATTAAATACTCCATACAAATTTCTACACATATTGATGTAATTGCATACTTACCTTCCTCCGCTTTCAAAAGATCAAAAAATTTGTATGTGAGTATTTTATCTAGAATTTGGAAAGTGAGAGTATATGTGCATGATAGAATTAGTATGCATTTATTTAAAAATGGATTTTATAATTTGCTTAGAAAAAGTTTGAAGCATTGTAAGTGAATGGTTATTCATAGGATATCTGTACGCTTATCATGTATGCCATAATTCATAATTCCATTGATAGTAGGTGTGCATTTCCCTTAGCATATTTTTACAGACCAATTTTGACAGCTTTATTTTACCTCTTTCTAATAATTTGTTTGATTTGTTCTGATGTGATACTCTATAAATGTGGCAGTTGTTTTGCCACAAATAAAGACCAAATGACCCACAGCTGGAGAGTGGAGATATGGCTTAATTTGTTTTCTTTCTTATTTTGCTTATAGCTGTGATGCTGATCCTACTACGTTGGCCAAGTATGTCATTGCGCTTCTAAAAAAGGAGAAATCAGAGCAAGAATTGCATCTTATTTGCACGAATGAACTTGAGGCCTTTCTCAATACCAGTGAGTTGCAATAACTCAAGATTTAATGTGTATTTGAATTTAATTTCAAGTTTAATTTATCATGTTACTTAATGAGATTGATGGTTATTCTTTGAATAGATCATTTGAAAGTCAAAAGATTTTATTAGATGATTGAGCAGCTGCATTGGATTTTAAAAGCTATATATAAGAAATTCTGACCGATTCAAAATAATCTTTATGCTTGTGTCGTTTGTGAACCTGACTTGTGAAAAATTGAAAAACTATGAAAATTTATTTATTGTTGATTATTGTGAACTTAGTTATTAGTTGCTATCTTGATTATGGGCTCATCATGTATAACTATTGCGCTGTTTTTGTGTGGACTCATGAATGATGAAGTTCCAATGTTCAAGTTATTTGAATTTCATCAGCTTTTCTCTTTGTTGGCAGTCATATGCAGTGCCCAGTAGTTAACCCTTAAACAGCAAGAACCGAGAATACTCTGTTGCATTGCATATAGTTTCACAGTATCTGGTGGTTTAAGGGTTAACTCTAGACATCGGAGAATGTCATTGTGACAATTACTCCAATAAAGGAGCAATAAAATTTACATTGAAAATATTGAATGTAGAATAATTGAAGTCAATACATAGATATCTGCCTCACTTTTTTCAATACATAGATATCTGCCTCACTTTTTATGCTGTATCTGGGTTTTGCTTTAGAAACAACGGAATTTGTTGAACTGCTGTTTGCAACTCTGAAAGATGGATCTTATGCGGAACTCGGGGCAAAAGAATTGCCGCAGACTGTAAAAGAATTGTCTGTGGACGTGCCACCTGTTGTCTCTTCAGCCGGCAGAACTGACGTAGAAAATTCAAGGTCTCAAGACACCAAGGTACTAGCCAGGGCCAATGTTTCAGCTGTTGGTACAAGTTCTAGAGGCAGTCGAAGAGATTCGTTGCGAGGGAACGGACCGAGAAGTAAAAGCAGGGATAGAATTTTGCCGGGTCGTCTCGGAAGCGGAAGCCGAAGTCACAGAACGTCAAGAAATGAGGTTTGTCGACCAGATGCTGTGCATTTTTTGGTGGTTTTATTACATCATATTGCATGTTACAATGTTGCATCATTTGCAGCTGTTAAACTGAATTTAGAAACAAGATTGACTGTGGCACTGTACTTCTACGAACCGTATTAGTGACGTATCTACACTTGGTAACTGTAATGGTTCATAAGGAAGCAATATTTGATTTCAAGATTTTAAATTTTTCAAATCAACTCAGGTATGCGCAGGTATTGTACATTTATTTATTCGAGCTACCTGGTGCTTCGTAAATTTTTCAGGAAGATCGTCGGACTCGTGTGTCGAAAGCTTATAGCAGGCGAAGCAGAAACCAGAGCCGTTCAAGAAGTCGAGATCGCGGCTGGGAAAGAAGGATTCCGATAAGTCGGAGGTGGTCTTTTAGTCTTTTTTTTAGTCTTTTTAGTCTCAACGGTAT
This sequence comes from Metaphire vulgaris, assembly GCA_018105865.1. Lineage (NCBI taxonomy): Eukaryota > Metazoa > Annelida > Clitellata > Crassiclitellata > Megascolecidae > Metaphire > Metaphire vulgaris. The sequence goes on from CM030856.1 coordinate 9,793,065, forward strand.
TTACACAGTGACATATAACTGGCATTTCGGCTGCATTTTAGACATTCTTTTTCTAACAGGTTAAATTTATTATTGTAGGATCATTAATTGTTGGCTCTTGAACTTGATGTCTTTGTTCGGTTTAATGACAAGGCTGTCAATGGTCTCCTGCAATGGATTAGAAGTGTTAGATGGTTAAATAGCATCAGCTTAAATCTATGACTAGAGCCTAGGTATGTAATGACTGACCTATGAAATTCCATCTTTGTCAAACATTAAGTGGATTTGGCGACATTGATGTTGTTATTTAAAATGAGTTGTTTACTGAGACTGGAAGCTGTCGGGGCTAAATGCACTTTGAGCCAAATTTGTCTGAAGAAAGCAGAAAGAATGGAAAAATATTAATGTGGTTTGTGAACATGATGGTTAGGATGTTGTAATGTGTGTAGGTTATGAAACAGTAAGTAATCAGTTAGGGTCCATTCATGTAGTATGTACATATTGAGGGGGTTTGTATTTTTGAGATTTTGCATATTATGGTGTGTGCAATGGTGGAGGGGGTTTAAAATATGCTTTCTTGCATATGTACTTTATGGATGAGCCCTTAGCATTTTGTTCACTGGGATTTTGCTTTGGTCTTTGCGTATGTCGTGTTGTGTTAGTATCCGTTGACTGTTTCCAGTCTCTGATTTCTCTATGACTTCTTTCCATTGTTCTTGGTTTCTGACCATTTTCTCAACAGTCAGTCTCTTTTTTCCTTCTGTCTTCCCATGAATAATAGATATTCCGTTATCTTTGAAGTTCTCATCAGGAAATTGATCTTTAGAATCTCATTTTGTCCAGTGTCATTATTACATTGTATTGTAATGATTGTTGACAAAGGCTTGGAAACAGGTCAGACCTGAGAGAGCGAGTTGACTCACTTCGAGGTCGTAACGGCCAGCATTCGAGAGATGATCGAAGTTACAGACGGACGAGCCGACCTCGAAGGGCACACAGTCGATCAAGGTCGCGCACTAGATCTCGTTCAAGGGCAAAGTCGCCTCCAAGAGTGTATTCACATATGAGAGCATACTCAAGGTCAAGGTCAAGAACTCTATCGAGGTCACGTTCGCTATCGCCGCTTCCGACTCCATCTTCGCCAAATGCCGCTTGGTCGTCTAAAAGAGGTGCAATGATGTCGTTGACTTTTTCAGTTTCTGTCCTATTTTTGTAACAAAAATATAGTTAAAGCCAGAATTTCTGTGTCCAGCAATGGTAAAGTTGTTAATTGTAAAAGGTATCAGCGATGCAAGTAGAAATTCCGGATCCAGTGACACTGGTTGGGTTACTTTGCTCAGAAGTAATTGAGTTGATGACTTTTGTCAGCAAATCAGCACCAATTACTAGTTCTAATGCTTTGTATTTAAACTTGGCTTACAGCAGGCACTATAGTAAGAACATTTAGGAGCTTAGCATTACCTAACTGTACTTTTTTATATGCAGTAATCAAATAAATATTTTATTAAAATGGTCTTTGAAGGTATGGTGTGATGCAAGAATATGGAAATATAAGATGTGCTATTGTGTAGTTTGCTTTTAAGTTCTTATGTCAGCGGCTTTACCTTTAGAACACTTTAAAAACACTCTTTCCTTTGCTTGTAAAGTTTATTTTCTCTTGTCTGCCTGGTATAGTTAGTCGAAGTAGAAGCTCTGAGGGACGAGATGAAAATACTTATCGTATAAAGATGCCGTTAGATGTGGTTTTGTCAAGCTCTTCGGCTGCAGCTATTGAACGAGCCAATATGCTGAAGGGCTCTTTACCGGATTTATCTAAGCCTCCACCTTCGAAGGCAAGATGCAGGGATTATGATGGTGAGTTCATTAACCATACTTGTTTATCATTCATACTTAGCGTGTATTAATCGATCAAAGACGTAGATATTTTGCCCCTTTGCTTTACGCAAATCACAAGTTTTCCTGCTTTGGGTCTTTGTTATGGATGTGCAGAGGAGGTTTTAATAATTGCCTAGAATACAGAAGACTGCATGCTGGAAGTTGTTTAATGTTTTTTCATAAGGAATATTTGTAATAATGGAATTATTAAAAATTCTATCTCATGATATGCAGTATTTATGTCATATATTGCACACCAGTCTATAACCATGCTTGTCTGTTCTATAAGCTGTAGGGGCTATGTTTGGGCTATGTTTGGCTTGAAAAGACATATGATGTGCTTACTATTTTTATAATGATAGCAATAATATTATTAATTATTATTATTATTATAGTCGTAAATACTGTAAACCACTCATTATTAGACTATGAGGCAGTAAGCGCTCTTTACAAGCAACTATGAGTTATGGAGGAAACGTGTAACCATAATTGCATGAACACTTTTGTATTGTGACAATGTTTTGGTCTGTGCCGTTTTTATTTTGAAGTTTTGTGAGGGTTTTAGAAGTTGACAAATAATAATTCTTAAATTACAGTACTTGTTTAGTTGGGTTATGACGCAGTATTATTTATTCGTCTTTGTCCTTCCTAGCAGATTTTTGCCTTCATGTGGAATGTGGTCATCTTAAACACCTTGTTTGTGCTGTTCGATAGAGCAAGGTTTATGTCTTCTGGGCAATTTATGTCCGTACGATCATGGCATCGATCCGGTCATTGTCGAGGACGTTAACCTACCTGTGCCTGCAAGTCTCATCACTTTTCCAGGTGAGTGTGCGGTACTTTGTCCTGTACTGAACTTTGCTGTGATTCTAATGTTTAACCCCTTAAAACTGGGCAACTATTTGTAACTCAATGTAAAATGGACGAGCGTTACTCGGGGCGCCCAGTTAACGGGTTAAACTCTGAACTTGAGTTTTAATCAGTCATTTAGCATTTTTAATATTGAGGTGTACAGCACCATATATGTCAGTCCTTACAGACCCACCTGAACAGATAATGGTAATGCCTATAAGAGTATCCAGAACAATCTCTATGGTCACTGATCTATGCCCACCAGCAAGAAATCTGCTTCTGCCATTGGCATCTATTAATAGACAACAATGGTTTCTATGGTTTCTGCCCACCAGTGGGCGGAGCAACCGGACCTTGTTGGTAAACACTAGATACCCCTATAAAGTGTTTCTAGTTCTTATATCGTTACATGGCCTAAATGAATTTTGCAGTTTGTTATGAGCAACTGCTGGTTAATTGCAGTGGCCTCCAGAGAAATGCATTGCCATGGGAACATTGATGCATGCTAATAGACAAGTAGCTTTGTAGCTTAGCCCCAGTATACGTAATTAACCAATGCTGCTTCTGTTGCCATCTCTTTGAAACGACTTAAAACTCATCTTTTTATCAATATGCAATCATCACAGCAGGAGCGCTTCTGAGTGATTCTTCAAAAGAGGTGCTATACAAATATTCTATTACGTTACAATGTTTACCGGGTTTCTGTCTTACATCATATCTGTACACAGGTCTGTGTAGTCTCTTTCAAACTTAGGTGAATACCAGCTAGTCTTTGTTAGGGTGTTTGCTGTCCAGTGTGCCCTTGGGATCTTAGTATAGCCACTGTTTCTGTGTTTCTAGGCTTTTTTAAAAAGTTACTGACTTATGTTTTCTGCAACTCTCTCAGATCTAATTTTGGGGAATTTCTGAAATGGGAAGATAGAAGAGTGGTAATATCATTGGGCAGACACACCAATGCAATGGGTTCAATCCCGTAGGACCTCCTAAGATCAACTCAGCCTTACTCGCTAGAGGGCGGTAGTAACATCAAGCTGAGTAGCAATGGCAACATTGCGGAAGTAACCATGGGTTCGGCAGAAGAGGCTGGCCACCGTCCACTGATGTATGGCTTAGCCACCTATGGGCTGATGGCCACAAAAACAGGGATCAGCACTGGAACCTATGGGCATTGAGCCTAAAGGGTGAAAATTTACTTTTATCTGAAACTTTGTTTCGTAGGTGGCCAGCCAGCGCCAGTTTGTGCACGTGCTCCAGTTCGTCATTCTCTTGCACCTCTGCCACCTGTTGTTCTCACTGGTCCAGAGATTCCCCTTGTGGCTGCCACAGGCGTTCCGCTGATTTCTTCAGGTGCTTCTGCGATGGGACCACTCCAGTCCATTCCGGCTTCAGATATGCTGCCTACCAGCGTTGTGGCAGATCCTACATATTGTATGTGTTGAATTCGGCCGTACTTGATATCGTGCTTTTGCCTTTTAGAGAAAAACTAATTGAAATTATTTTTTTAAACATTTATTTAACAGTAGCTTGATGCTGCTCAGTTTTTTTTTTACTTGTGGAACTATTTTTAGAATAATTGTGGTATGAGATAATTGAATCAGTGAAAGTTTTAAGTTTTAAAAAAATGAAAACCGAGTTTTGTTGCTGTCATTTATTTGTTCATCAGCGTCGGTTAAAAGTTTGCAGTCAACGAAAGTGCACGCCGATGCTTCTCTACCACCAACTCTCAACCGAGTCGAGCGCTATATCGTTCCAGTTTATCCGAGGAATCCACTGGATGGAAAACGTGTTGTTGTTTCCGCTCGAAGAGATTTTAACCTTACTCATGTCAATCTGAACCAGCCACGCTTTCCAGGTAACAGTCGATATGGAAGAGCTACAAAATGTTGTTGATTTAAAGCAATGTCATAAGGAAATTTTTAGTGCTATGTAGTGCTATGTATGACTTGACAAATCCAAGTATGTTATCAGTTATGACATAAGTTGCATTTCTTCATCTGTCATTTGACACGTACGAGTGTAATTTGAGTGTCAGTTATGATTCAGAAGAAGTGCTATATAAATATATTACATTACATATACATTGTAAGCTATTAGCAGAAAAGAGGGGTTTAGAACCTGTTAATGGACATAGAGAGATTCTGTGATTAATAAAATATACTCTGATTATTGTGGTGGTGAGGAAAGTTATGATATTTTAAATGCAAAGGAAACTGTTATCATTTTAGTAATTTAGTGGCCTTTTTTAAAAGTGAACTTGTTCATCGTCTGTTTTAAATGTATTTCTTTTTATTTCATTCCTCTTAAGATGTGCTTTTACAAGTTAATTTTTTATTTCCTGTTCTAAAGATTCTTGTTTAATTTATATGTTCCTTGGCTGGTGGCAGAAATTCCGGATGCACGATATATCATAGCACAAGCTGGAAGGTCGTTGGATCAGAATATGGCAAACAAACAGTTTCCATTTGGGAGGACTCATGTCTTCGATCCAAGCCACTTGGGTGAGCTTGGCGTCTTTTTATGAGGCATCTCTGGCTTTGTTAAGACTTGAGAGTGACTTTATACGTTGCAATGTCTTACACATGGTGTAGGGGTCTTCGTGGAGTGTAGAGGGCGCAGTGTAGAGTGGAATAGTGGTGGGATTCTTGCCATGTAGTGGGTTTGAATCTGACTCTGACCACTGCATAGTGACCTTGAGAAGTTGTTCATAGTCTGCCTTGCTGCTTCCCCACTCCCACGCTGACTGATCTGTGGAATTGGCCTTGCCCGGCTGACCACTAAACTTCGGCTATAGCTATTTGAGTGGTAGATTAAGCGATTTTTAATAAGCACCTACTACGGTGCCTGCTTTCGAAAGCGCTATAGAAATTCATAGATTTTACTTACTTACTTACGTGCTCATGATTCTGCACTTTGTGTGAATGACTTATTGTGCATTAGCAACCTTGTAATAATAATAATAATAATAATAATAATAATAATAATAATAATAATAATAATAATAGTAATAGTAATGAAAACTTCCAAGCTGAATGTCTAGGATATATGCCATCATGCTATCACCCAATGGTTGTTGTGTTCTGGCTACAATGTAACTCCAAGATACTGTGACATTCCTGGTCACATGCATGACAGTTATTATTTCAGTTACCATTAGGGGCTGTCCATTAATTACATCAACAAATTAGGGGAGGGGTTTTAAAAAGTTTGACAGTTGTAGACAGAGGAAGGGGGGAGTCAAGAGAAGTTGACATCAACAATTTCATTTCTTTTACAAATGATAACAAATAGGAAATTTCATTGATTATTATTTATTATAATGGAAAAAGCCTGACAAGAAAAAGATCATCACCACCACATTATGACACTTGATGAACAAAAGAAAGGAAAAAGATCTCATCACTGCAAAAATAATAACCTTCTAAACTTTTTAGGGGGACCCGTCACTGGTCTTAGTGGGGGGTCACTGAAAGTAGACAGTTGTTGACAAGGGGGTGGCAAAAATTGCCCAAAAATTGTTGACATAATTAATGGACAGCCCCTTAGGTGTTTAATTTCTGTGATTTTATTTTAGGACTTCTGTATTGAATGCAATGTATCTATCATAGCAATGGTCTATCCCTCCTACACAGTGCTATTTAGTCTATGCAGATATTGCTTTGCTGACTTGATGAGGCAGAAATACTATTGAGTTGGCTACAGAAAGCTGGCCAGAATTTGTCTTTAAAATAATAATTTTCTGATTGGTAATTTATTCTGGTAGCTGTTGCAAGCGACTTATTGTTTAACAGTTTTCTTCTTTAGATACTGTGTATTTCTACATTAGTGACCATGGATTTCCACTTTGTTCGATCTTGGCATCCTCTTATTAACTCGATGTTATTCTTTACTCCCTCGATTCCTTCTCGTAGGCAGTCTGCATAGATGTTTCTCTGCCTTCTTCTTGCTCTTTTTCCCTCTACTTTTCCGGTTATTGCCAAATTATCCAGGCCTTCCTTCCTCATTATGTGTCTGAAGAAGGTAGCTGCAATACTAACCATTAATGTATGCGTTCTATTTTTGCCTTAATTCGCTTTTTTTTTTATTAACAAATTTTACTGGAATATTTAATATGCTGTATTTAAATGTCAGTGACATCTGATGGCAGATTACAGAAATGTGCACGTCATTGTACCTTTGTAACTTGGTAATCATTTTATTAGGAATAAGACAGTCTACAGTCGTCACGTCTAAGGACAGTGCCACTCTTGAATTGGCTGGAATTCCAACTCATCTGAATACAATTTCTTCAATCAATCAAGAATTGAGTAAATATGGGACGATTGTCAACATTCAGGTGCAGATATAAATTAGTTCTTGTTTGTTTTACATAAATTGAATGTAGGCTTGACCATATTTAGTTCTGTCTCATTGGACAATCTCTGCACAGTGGGTCAAAATTGATTTAAAATGATCAATTTTGACTGTTTCCTTTTTTATTAATCCGTCAATACTATCGTTCATTTCAATTATGTGTTCTTAAAAACACGATACATAGGTTGAGCAAATTTGAGTGATAATTTAAAACGAGGCACTATACACTATTCTGTTACATTACTACATTACAGTGCAAATCAGTTTGTTTCAAAATAGGCTGAGTTTATGCCATCATTCAATCAGGAACAATCAGTCAAGACTTGATTAAAAAATGGTCGAATATGATTAAAACTAGCAAATCCATTCCTTGTTTGTTTTCAGGTTTACTATAATGGACTGGCCGATCGTGCATTGGTGGCTTTCGCACAAAATGCAGAGGCAGCTGCGGCCATCCACAGCAGCGAACCTGTCTTCAATAACCGATTTGTCACTCTATCTTGGCATTCCACAGTTAAAGAGGTAATTCAGCCTCCAAAACCATGCCAATCTATTCTTTATGAGACACACACACACACACACACACACACACACACACACACACACACACACACACAGTGAGCTTAGCTATTCATTTGAGCATTGGCAGTAGACTGTTGACTGAGGCATGGGGCTTTCATATTTGCAGAAGATGTATTTGTGGTATGCATCTGATTAGGTTGCAGTCCCCGAAGCAAGAAAATTGTCTGTGAAGGAGCGATTGGGTACAAGGCCAGCGGAAGCGGCTGTTGGCGTCAACAGAGTTCATCAGCCATTTTCATCAGAGACGTCTCCCGATGCGGCTGGCGACAACAACTTACACGAAAAATCGGAGAAGGTGAAGTTTTGCCGTGTCACCGTTGACTGTTCTGATGAAAGAATTTTTAAAATTAAAAATTTACTTGTGTGGCTTAGTTTATCTTTAGTCATTTATCTTGTTTTCGTACGCTTCCCGCTGGCCGCGCGCTGGCTGATGATGATGATGATGATGATGATGATGATGATGATGATGATGATGATGATGATGATGATGATGATGATGATGATGATGATGATGATGATGATGATGATGTACACTTCAATATCAGTAATGAGCAAGTTCAGCTACCTGAAGACTGTTGTGGTCTTTTTCAGCTTTGTGTTGTAAATACTGATGATTTTCTGTTAGCATCTTCAGTCAGTCATGTATTGGGCACATACAAATAAGCATGTGCGTTGATTAATTGTGTAGAAGGTGATTACGGTGTCGCCATCTGGTGCCCTTACAAGGACGGTCTTCACCAAGCAGCTGTCCAATAATAATAAAGCCGCTGAAAGTAAACCTGTAGTGGAAGTAGAACCACAGTCAAATCATAAAGATCTCAGAAAGGTTTTTATTCTCGTTATTTATTCGTTACTCGTTACTTATAATCGATCATTACTCATTATTTGCTTGTTACTCATCATTATAATTGATTATTACTCGTTATTTACTCGCTATTCATCACTTATAATTGATTATTACTCATTATTTACTCGTTACTCATTACTTATAATTGATCATTACTCATTATTTACTCGTTACTTGTTGTTACATTTGCATATTTTGTCGACCATTTTGCTGCCAGAGATTAGATATTTTATTGCAAGATTCTATGCCATTGCATTTTAGATTTGCATCACACGTCGGAAATAAGAAGATTATTTAAAAGATGATAGCTGACAATGTTCATGTTCATTAGAATTATTCACTGAATCTAAAATCTGATTCTGAATTTGGTGCATTCAGTTTTTGTTAATGTGAATGTGACTAACCGATTGACGACTCCTATGGCTAAGCAGTTCCCAGTAAGAAGCACAACGTACAGTGTCAGTGTGTATGTTGTATGTTGTATGTCTTTTAGGAACAACTGAAGGTGAGGCTGGAAATTGACAAGCAGAAGCAGTTGATAATGAAGAAACACGTGGAAAAACAGAAGGTTGTTTGACACACAGCTAAATAATTAATTTGATGATATCTGTATGATACTGAACCTGGAGAAATTGAAGATTTTGTCTTATTGTAGAAACCGATGGATGATCTTTATGTATTGTTGGATATTTACTGAAGTTTTTTTCTCCATAAATATATTGTTCACTTGAATATGAATTTTATCTGAGGAGCTATTCATATTCTAACCCAATTTATCAAATCAGAACATTCTAACAGTATATGCCAGTATGATATACAACTATTAATTGTTTCCTTATGGGGAAAATTGTCAGAATTTGGTAAATTGTATCTAAAATAAATATATTTCAAATCATGCTGTCTTAAAGTATGTGCGAAAGGCTTTCAAGGATTTCATATATTTTTTAAAATTTTCGATGTTCTTTTATGTTTGCATGGCTTTTTCTAATGTATTGCAGGCTCTTCTTTTGAGGCTGGAAAACCACGATCTCAGTGCAGAGGAAAGGAAATCTATAATTGAGGTATTTGGATGTTCACATTCTTTGAGATTGTTTATGATGGTCCTGCACGTTTTACTGCTTAAGCTTAGGAAAAGTTCCTTTTGGAAATTCTTTTATATCAAAGCAAAACTCTGTCGAAATTTACTTAGTTGATTTCTATTTAACCTGAAATTTATGATTTTCAATTTGTTTGCTTGATATTATGTGCATTAGGTTACCAATCACATGCATAAAGTTACGCTGTCTTTGTAACAGTATAAACCAGGGGTGGCCCAATTGTGGCTCACGAGCCGCTTGTGGCTCGTCTAGCAGAATCTGCAGCTCGCAAAAGGTTTTAGAAGTTTTGCTGAGCAGATTAACAGATCAACAGAAGCATACAATAGCCATTCTAATCTATTCTACATGACAATTTATATAACACGGTAACGTAGCGAGGGCCAAAGTCAAGAGCGCTTTACATGGGACGATCGTACGAGGTCTTAAAAAGGCACGTCTTGAATTTGATAACACATAACAGGAATAATATTGAGTATTTGCCAATTTTATCATAGGTCCCATATTTTAGCAGCAGAGATTTAGTGAAATTTTGCAAAGAATTTGATCACACTATCTCGTTTTCATGCCTAATTGTGGCAATGTGGTTCCCAAGCTTTGGAAATTTGTCATCTCATCTGCTGATCGCACCTTATATGGGTTTGACCATTCCTGGTGTAAAATATTGGAATCCGCTCTCCGTTTCTGGTTAATTTAAAGTCTAGTAAAAATGCTTCATAAAATGAATGGACGGACAGATGCAGTTTTAAGTGAGTTAGTAATCAACGTTTCTGTCACTGTACACAAGGCTGCAAATCGATGCCAAAATATAGCTAGAATTGATTAGTGTAATTGATTTGAGATTTTTCAGTTTCTTCTCGAAAGACTATCTGGTGTCTTGTGATGTTATGTTCCAAGGCAGGCTGTTCCAGACACAAAAATGACAAGCAAAAAAGCTTCACTGTCTATGATTACAAATGAGCTCTTAGAATATTGTTATTGTTATTGTTCATGACAATATATATAGCGCCATAACATAGCAAGGGCCAAAGTCAAGGGTGCTTTTCAAGGAACGTGGAAATCATGTGGAATGGAACGTGGAATAGCCATCATAGATAGATTGATGATGACCCTAAGCCCTTATTGCAACTGAGTGTTAATGTAATATGTTGTCTTATGTTGATTATTGCAGACGATGAAGGTCTTAGAGGGTCAAGTTCAAAGGATGAGTGCAGAGCTTAACAATAGCACCGTAGTGTTGCAGCCGCTTGTCAAGAAGCTGCCCGATAAGTCATTCAAGTCCATTGCCAACCAGTTTCCTCAAGAGCAACCCAAGAGTCGTGCTGAAGTAATTTGTCTAGAGAAACAAACCATAGAGTATTTAATAGACACGTGTACAGGGCCTCTTTAAGGCACCTGTTATTTTAGTTTGCAACTCATCAAGTCCTTTTTCCCCGTTGTTAGTTTTTGATTTTATTTTGAGGAGTGCAGTGTAGTAGTGGTAGGAAGGGTTCTTGCCCTGCAGCCAGAGGGCCGCTGGTTCGGATCTGACCCTAGCCACTGCGTAGCGACCTTGGACAGGTTGTTCGCCCCTAATTGTTTGTGAGGATGGCTCACTTATCTCGCCCCTGATTGGTGTAAAAGCCAATTGGATCTGCCTTTGGGGCAGAAAACTCGTTCATCATTATCTTCATCATCAATATATAATGCTGTTTATAATTTGGACTGTTGTATTTATAAGGTTATAAGAAACTTTATTTGTGACAAGCACAGTATCAAACAGCACACAAACAAGGAATAACACATTATTAAGAGCACGATGGAATTTATGTCTAGTGTCAATTGCTTGAAATCCTAGTAGACAAGATCAAGAACATATGCATCACAGATAACTGAACAGAGCAGAAGAAAAACGACTTGAGTTGTGCATGCAAATGTACTGATATTATTTATTGCAGATCCGGAAATCAATTTTAGACACCGAATTGGATTTAATTGCAAAAGAAAATCAAGGCAGCGATACATCTGATTTGAAGAAAAAGTTGGCTATCTTAAAATCTCAGGTTAATAGATACCTTGATATAAAAAAATACCATGACTAAATATTTCTTATAGAAAGAATTAATTTCTTGTATTGAATGCTATATTTTTAGGTTTTCAGGTTTCATCTTTAGTTGTCTTTCTTGTCAGATTTTAAAGTGGAAAAATAAAAATGTGGGTAACCATTTCACGCCCATTTGTTCGAGGCTTTCTTATTTCAATTTTTTATGGATTTTAAGTTTTGTGGCTATGCTGTAGTGTTCAGAATTGATTTTTAAATTAACGACTTGCTGATTTTTCTTCTACTCTACAGGCAGCTTCTCAGGGACTGCTGGAGAGCCGAAGAGGTTTCCGTCAACCGTCTAGAGGTCGTGGTGGGTCATTCAGTGGTCGAGGTAGAGGACGAAGAGGCCCTTTGGCCTCGGCAACAAAGCTCATTGACAGGCGACCAAAACAGCTTCTGGTGTCTGGATTTGCTCCGGCTGTTGTCGACCAAGTTGTGGCTGTGGCTTCAGTAATGCATTTTATTTCTTTATTTGATCTGGCGTTGGTGATGGCATCCTGCCATAAGTATTTAATATTAGCCATTTGCTTAAAAAATGTGTTGATGTCACAGTGGCATCTAATTTTTGCTGAAGTTAATGCTTTTGACAAGACAAAGCCTAAGGAATAAGAGATGTGAAAGTCTTTCATGGAGGTATTTTTAAAATTTGAACAAGTTGTACGCATTATTAATGATTATAATGATATGTAAGCCCTGTCTGGTTGAAAATCCTAACCAAGAAACTGCATATTTCAGCACTTGCAACGTGGTTCTCGACTTTAGTCATGTACTTTTTACGTCTGAAGATTTCAGTAAAAGTGAATTTTAATATAATTAATTATTACTCAGTAATGTGAAATTTTTATCAAACAGAACCATTCTGCAAATAGGTCTTAGTGCTGATATCAATTATTATTATTATTATTTTTATTTTTATTATTATTATTATTATTATTATTGTGGGACTAAGCAGTCTGTAAAGGTTGTTTTTTCAGTAACTATAGTAGGTCCAGAAAACCATTGCATTGTGTCTGTAGTGTCTTATAGACAGTTGTAAATCAGTTGTTTGGTATTGTATAATAATAATGTACCTTACATTTTCTTGCAGAGGTTCTCTGGAGTAGAAAATACTAAGTATCTTTCTGAAAGCAATTGTCTACTGGTGACCTTTCATTCGCGTCATGATGCAGAAAAGGTATTTTAAATTGAGTTTCGGTCATTGAAAATTTTTTGGTTCATTGGTCAGTTTCAACAAGCGTGAAGTTTTAGCAGCTTCTCGTGTTATTTGCACATTATTGTAGTTTTGATAATTACAAGCGTTCTCAGACTTGCGTGACTTAAAGTTTTGAAGAATTATAAAAGCTGCCTATATATGGTTTGAATGTTGATACTGTTGCAACATTAGGGGCACAGTGGATTAGTGGTAGGAATCTTGTCATGAAATTGGAGGGTTGTGGGTTCAAGTTTGACCCTAGCCACTGTGTAGCAACCTTGGATTATAATTCGTTCACCAAATCCCCAATTGTCTGTGACTCATCCCATCATAGTTAATATTTAGAATATTGCTTAGAATATCTGTGTTAAGACTTAAGAGTTAAAAATAATAATTCATGTTCGTAGTTAGTTCAGATTTAGACTCTGTTTTAAGAATATAATTATAAATGTTTATATGCCTTCTAGTTGAAACTCTGAAAATCTGTTCTGCAACTGGTGCATTGTTTCTTTATGTCAATATAATTCTACTTCGGGACCAGAATAATGTTGTTGAAGAAACATGCGATTAATCGTGATTAATTATTTTAATCGCAAGATTAGTCGCGATTAAATAAACTAATCGTTGAACAGCGCTAATTTTAAGTCATTTTTGTTTTGATGAAAAGGCAGCAATTGAAGGTCTGCGTTTTCAAGATCAGATTCTCCTGATGAGTTGGTTTGACAGTCGAAAGTCGACAAAGCAGATTAAGAAGGAGGAAGAAAGTGCGATCGACGTTGCAGAAGGGGAGTCCAATGTAGGGGAGAATGCCAATGCCACGGAAGCTGAGAAGAAGTTCTCACTTGAAGAAGACAGCGAGTCAGAAGTTGAACTGATTGTTGAAGATGACGACTACAAAGAGGAGGAACTCAGCAATTCCGTGACAATCGGCTTTGACGAGGTCGGTTTACGAAGCAGTTTGCCTCAGTGATTAATTTGATGTGTATTTTTGTGTGATTTTATATTTTCTATTTGTGTTTTTCTATTAGTATTTCTTTTAATCATTTTGTGCATGGGTGTTAATTAGTCTTTCCACAGTCATGACGGAATCCTGAATGTTACTACTGCTGAGATTATTCGGTGTTGTCTCTTTGCGGCTGTATTCCGGACTCGGATTTATAGGGTGTATATTATATTGTTCTAGTAGTGGTTGTTTCTGTAGGACATGCTCGATGAAAGCGAACTGCTGAGGTTAGATGAAGATGACGACAATGATGTAAACCTTCCTCAAGAAATGTGGCAAAGATGAAACGATCAAATCGAACGGCTTGGAAAGACTGAACTTTTGCTTTGAAAAAGCCATCTTTGTAGAAGGCTTGCCAAGACCTTTGTCAGTTGTGCTTGTTGGCATTGTTCTAAGACATAATTACTGCCATGGACAGAAAATGTCAAATATTGCACGTTCTTTTTTGTTTTACTGGAACAGTAAGGCTGGTGGAATTGCCTTTTACTAAGGACATGTGACCACCATCATTATTGTAATTGACTCTTAAGTGTTTGAATATTTCTTCTGAATAAATACACCATGCTCACTTGTGGTTGCTAAAAATTTAGTCAGTATAATATCCAAAGAAGAAGTTCTTTTACAGTTTGACTACACATGTACCACTTTGGAAATGTGACGGCAATTCGCATGTATGGCTTTAATTTATATTGCTCCAAGTATTACTGACACATTTAAGGAGTAATTAAATATTTATCTACAGATTTCACGACTGTATTCCTAGTAACTTGTAAGTATTACTCTCCGTGTTTTAAAATTCCCATGCCTGGATTCGTTGGGGTAAAAAGTTGGGGCGGTGCTGATCTCTGGTCCCTTTAGGGCCCCATGACAGTGACCCCCGGGCCCCAAAAAGTCACGCATGCGCCATTAACCTACAGTTACAGTAGGTTGCCAGCCAAACATCTCAGGCTGTATTCGCTTTACTTCCTAGCAAACACAGCTCCTCATTTGATGTTTACAAATTCCCTCTGGAGAGTTGGGGCGGTGCTGAGTGTCTCGGTCCTTTGGGGCTCTTTGGCGTGGGAGTGCCTGCCTAGCGTGTAACCATTTCTGCCATCTTCCCGCCTGTGCTACAAGAAAATTATAGGAGAGAACAATAGTTGTTTTTGTAGCATCAAATATGATACACTTAACCCCTTAACTGGAGATCCCGGATATATCCGTCCATTTTACATTGAGTTACAGTTAAATACATGGTTAAGGGGTTAAGCATCAGCTGATGGCTTCAAATCCGACAACAAAAGATTGGATCAGCACCAGAGATGCTCATTAGAATAGGAAACAGTGTGAACTGGGACTTTATGAACATACATAACTGTAAAAAAATATAGCTTTTGGAAAATGCATTATTTCTTTCCATCTTTTTTTACAAATGATTGTGCAAAAAATGAAAATAGTTTTAAGAAGGATTCGTAATTTCGTTAAATTTCCTTGTTGCCTTTTGAGCAGAACCAAAACCATATTTATTCAACGGAACTTGTGTACCCCGGTAATTGTTCATGGTGAACTTGAAAGCTGCAAATATGTGTGTCAATATCTTGGATGAAGGTTGATTTCCATTTAGCGCATGGCTTCAAGTTCTGTTTGAATGTGCGTTGCAATATCGAGGCGTTTGATTTTCGTCAGTGATTTGACAAGCTCCTCGTTTGAAGCTGTTGTAGAAAGATTCCTCCAGTTTGTTAACGATTTCATGGCCAGGATTTTATTGTCATTCGTCTTTTGATTCTCCTGTATTTCTACAGAGAACAATGTGCTATGACGTTACCTTTATACCTGATCAGTCCTTTAATGAGCTTAATGTACAATGAATAATCTTTTTTAATCAACCATGACAGCTCATAATAATGGTAATACTGTGTGTGTGTGTGTGCAGTGTTTATTCTAGCCACCTTGACATTGGGGGATTTTGAAATATTTGGGGGGGAGCAAGGTCTGAGTCTCCACACTTTTGGGGGGAAATTTCCATCCCTCAGCCAACATATAACATATAAAAAATGTTGGGGGCGGGAGGAATTCCCCCAGAGAAGGCCTAGAATAAACAGTGTGTGTGTGTGTGGCGTAGCCAGGATTCCAGAATGGGGGGCACTCTGATATTTTTTGGCCCAAAAGTCTTGACAAAGGTCATCTGAAATGCTTTAAAGTCTGCTGTTTGGTGCGTTTTCCTCAATCTAACACTACCCGAACCCCAACTACTCACCGGTCCCAATCCAAATAGGGGAACCGGGTCCCATTGGCTCTGACATATATATATATATATATATATATATATATATATATATATATATATATATATATATATATATATATATATATACGTGTGTGTGTATGGCTACATATTCTTAAAACTCAGTTTAATTTTTGCAAGCAATATGTGCAGGGATATTTTTACAGCCCCGACACTCCAATTTGAGACCGACACCTCCCTAATTTTCAGCTATAAGATGACCTTTTTTTGCTTGTGAGACTTTTTGGCAGGGACCCCCAGAATTTACCAACACCCTCCAAATTGATAATCCTAGAAATAACCCTGAATATGTTAAATTTGGATTATTGGAACCTAATTGCTCTGCCAGCTTACTTCTCCAGCGTGTAACCCACTCTGCCATCTTCCACCCTCTATAAAGTAGGTCCTACTGGTTTTAAAAAAACTAGACAATTATGTGAAATCAAACTGTAGGTTGGCCTACCAATGCTAGATTTAATATAGGGGGCCTACTGCATAAGGCTGAAAATCTTCAGTCACTTAAAATAGTCTTCGTGTCTAATAAAATAATTTATTTCTGTGGAAATTCTTTATGCTGAGCGTGTTCTATACACTCGACAGCAGTTTGAGTTTGACTGTAACGGGAAATTCTAAGAGTCTAGATTCAGTGTTTATTCCAGCCACCTAGACATTGGGGGGGAGTTAAAAAATTTGGGGAACAGACATTGGAAGGTCATACTACTTGCCAAAATGCCAAAAAAATTGGGGGGGGGGTTCCAAACGGGGGGAATTCCCCCAGAGAAGGCCTACTAGAATAAACACTGTCTAGATGTTGATAACCTGCCTGTTAGGTCTCTTGATCTCTGGTGATGACTGCGAGGTGGCGTGAAGGACAGTTTGTGATAGAGCCAAGCCCAGTCACTTCCAATCTCGTGGGAGACAATTTTCATGGCGTGATCGAGGTCATCTGCAACTGAAAAAAGGTCTACAAATCAGTGACATCAGGATTCATGACTAGGGAGGGGCACGTCGACATTTTCAGGTGAAAAAATCTTGGCCAAAAAACGTCGTGTCAAACTATTCGACGGTTTTGTTACAAATTCCACGACCGGTCCCAGTCCGAATAGGGAGGCCCACAACCCCAGTGGCTACGCCAATGCTATAAATAGTTCACTTGAAACAATATTTTCAATGATTTTCTACACATGAGAATCATTCATTTCATTAGGCCTACAAAGTGAATGATGGAAAGTAGAATTTCAGTAGGCCCAGCTATGTGCTCGCACGGATTTTCACACAAGCTAACTTGGCTTCCTAAAAAACTGCTTGAAATGACGTTATTGTTAATAATAATAATAATAATAATAATAATAATAATAATAATAATAATAATAATAATAATAATAATAATAATAATAATAATAATAATAATAATAATAATAATAGGTCCTAAGGTTTAAAGTGGTTCAGGAGGGTCTGCCCTGTGTGAGAATCGTTATGTTTCGCCCATTCAAGGTTTATTTAGAAATCATTTACACTATAGTGGCCATTGGGCCTACTATCTCCTCATCCATGTCCACATTATTTCAACTATTGTGTCAAAGATCAACACATGTAGCGCGTACGACATAGACCAACATTTATGGAGAGCGTGTTAAAAGTGGTCGACCCAGTATCCAAAAATGTGAGCCAATGGTTCAGAACATGTGACCCCATTTTATTTATTATTGTTAATTAAGTGGTGTGACTGGTGTAGAACTTCAACATTGCTTCACCAGAATTCTTCAGTGTAGAGAATCCACGAAATGTTCAGAACAGGGGCGTAGCGACGGGGGGGTATATCGGTATATAGGCTATGCCCCCCCCCCAAAAAAAAAAATCAGGCTATCAATTTTTAATGTGTTTTTTAAAGATTTCCAAAGTTTTTTAAAAACTTATACCCATGCCCCAATCACATTATACCCCCCCCCTAAATCAAATTGCTGGCTACGCCTAGCTGGTCCAGAAGCCTCCAATATAACATGCTTTCACAAACCTCGACTACGGTCGTCACCGCCTTCGTCAGTCTCTATCGTCATTCCTGGATTATAGCCGTTGAGGTAGAGCTGCTTGACGGTTTCTGGGCTTGTCTTGGCGTCGTATATCCTCCTGAGCGCTGACGCCTTGGTTCCGAGCAGTGCCAACTCCTCTCTCAGACCCTGCGCCGAAATGTCCAGATTTTCTATTTCGTCCTTTGTCTTCTGCGAAGACGAGCTGCTCTTCTTGAGCTCATCCGTCTTTCCGCGTGCTTCCATCTCTCTTCCCGCCTGGCCCGCTAGGATCGATCTAATCTGGAATTTCATTGTTTCGGAAGTTTCCTCCATGTCTCGTATCTTCCCTCGTACGTTGTGCGCATCGTTGTCTAATTTCTCGCGTATTTCGAGTCTGGGGATCGGACCGTCGAGACGAGTTTTTAGCTCGCCGAGCTGCTGCCGCAGACCTTTCAGCTTGTCCGAATTTGCTTTGTACTGCCTGCGCAGAACGTCAAGGCGCCTATTCGAGTCGGTCCGGTCTATTTTGGCCTTCTGCAGTATCAACGTCGCCTGACCCGACGAAAACTCTTGACGCGTGACTCGGACCTTCTGCCGGTCGAGCTGGTTCTCGGACTGTCGCAGCGACTTCTTGATCTCCGCCCGGCGGATGTTACATCGGTCTATCTCGTCGTGCAGACGATGCGAATAGGCGTAGTCCGTCATGACCCAGACCTTCATGACCTCGCATACCTCGTTCATCGACTGACAGACGTCGGCCATCATCTTTCGGATCCTGCCCAGTTCGACGACGTAGCTCTGGACCGGCGCCCGGTCGTAACTGGATTTCTCCCGCAGGATTTTCTCGACGGCAAGCATTCGGCCGTCCAGATCTTCCTTCCACCCGACGATCTTGTTCTCGTAGTCGACGACAGGGTCGAGTCCCAACTGACCCGCCTCGCGTTCCAGACTCAGACAGAACCGACTCAGGTAGCGATGGTAGACGTTATAGAGTTCCGGATACAGGTACGTCGCTATGTAGCCGAAGCTCATCTCTCTTTCGACGGCTCGTTTCAACACCGCCGTGTCCTGGTCTCTTTCGGTCAGCATCATGACTCGTTCGCCCAACTGAACGAGACTGGCCGCCTCTGCCAGAGACTTTACCCTGCGCAGGTAATCTAAGATCTTGCTCGATTCTTCGACTGCGGGTTTCATATGGATCGTCGAAAATTCCTTGGTCTCGCGCTCCACGGCGTGAACCACTCCGAGGATTTTGCTGCGGACTGCCTCCGGAGAGGTCGGAACATCGCTGTGCTTCTTCTGTTTTGAAGCCATCATTATATAGGCAGACTTTCAGTCTTCGAAAAACGAACCAGGTTGTGGAGCGCGAGAAATAACTGCTTTAGCATTTCATCCATACTCGCAGAACCTGCGATTCGAGTAATAATTATGAAATTTCGACAGAGACTGCATGAGAACGCGTTAACGCAGATGGGAATAATTTTATGTTGACAATAGGCCTAGATGTCCTGTCACATAGGCATACATACAGGGCCCTGTTAGTGCCTGTTGACCTAAACGAGAGGCTCACGACGCCACTTTGTTGACACAAGTTCAAACTAAAACAGGCTTTTGGCTTTGTCATCGTCTCTAGGATACACCACGTCGTTGGACAGATGCAATGTTCACAGGTAATCCTGTCAACGAAAACAAGTCACCATTCGCCTTAATAAAAAAGACTCGAAGCGTTTCAAACCCGAACCATTGGGCTGTAGCCAACTTTTGCAAAAATACATACATACCATCGTATAGGCGTAAACTTCTACTAGTCTAGGCTCGAGGCCTCCCCACTTTTTAACTCTACCATAGGGAAGGTATAAGGATTGGCCTATCCACAATCCACATTTTCGTCCAAGTTTACGCTAACTCGTTAATTTCGCTTAGGCTATACAGTATATAGGCCTATCTAGGCCTATTTCGAACTTTTTAGCATAGGCTACGCTAGTGTTTATTCTAGCAACCTAGACATTGAGGCAGTTTAAAAAATGTGGGTGAACAGACATTGGGAGGTCATACTAGGCCCTACTTGCCAAAATGTCAAAAAATCAGAGGTTTAACTAAAATAAACACTGAGCATACAATGCGCTCCAAATCGAGAAAATGTGAGAACCCTCTTAGGTCTGCTTACTCTACTACAAAAATTGACAAATTTTAGTACAACTGAACAAAAAAGTTGCACTGCAACGACATCGCTGGGGCTGTGCGCTTAATGCGATTGCATATATCCGATCGCATATTTAACATATATTTAGTGCGCCGCATTCTCACCATTTTTCCGCATATGCGATCTCTGCAAAAATATGCGGCAATATTATCCGCATTTCCCGTCATTTTCGTCACATAGAGCACTTTTAAGTTGTCATATAGTCAGGGTGCGATTTGTGACCTGGAGCAGTGGGGAGGATATGTCGAGCTTGGGGGATGTAGTTGTTGGGGAAGTGTAGCAGTGGGGGAATGTAGTGGTGGGGGATGTAGCAGTAGGGGGATGCAGTTGGGCAGTGGGGGATCTACCCCTCCCCCTACAATTTGCGCCCTGCATATAGTCTTCAGTATTCTTCAAGAGTTCCGGATTTGAACCCAATACTGTAATATTAACCAAAATAGTTTAAATTAGCAGTTGGAGCTCCTCAGGCCACTCCGAATCGGATCGGGCATAGCCATAGTAAACGCGTTTACTACAAGTGATGGTGCCCCAAATTCACCGATAATGGTAATGCCGCTGTTTATTCACCCTGTTGGGGTTTGAAAAGTGCTTTGAGCTAAGTGGGCAGGTCGTGTCACTTAATTAGTGCAAATATTTTGCTGCATTTTATGTTAAAGTTCTGCACACATTGCTCTCTTAAACTATGGTTTTAAGTTGTTCATCAAGACTGTGCCTATGTTAGAAGTCAGGACCATTACCGTTAAGTATCTTCCATTTTACTGCAAAGCCACCAGTTAATGCTAAATTCCATATGAGTTTATTCTAGCCACCTTGACATTGGGAGGATTTTGAAATGTTTGGGGGACAAGGTCTGAGTCTCCACACTTTTGGGAGGAAATTTCCATCCCCCAGCCAACATATACAACATTTTGGAGGAATTTTAAAACTTTAGGGGGATTCCCCAGAGAAGGCCTAGAATAAACACTGCCATATGATCTGCAGTAATTAGCTATTCAGAGAGAAGTCAGTAAATAGCACTAATGAATGCTATTAGTCTGTATTAAATTTTGATAATAATAATTATACAGTACTTGCCATTATTGTAACAGCATCTAATCTTACAACATGCATTTGAGTTTTGGTGTTTACAATTGCACACAATTTCCTTGGCTTTGAGATAGAAAAATGTTCTGTTGTTTGTGATATCTTCAGGGGCGTCTATCCCCCCTTTTTTCATTGGAGCAAGTTCCCCCCCCAAACCTGACATAGGCGTTCTGGGACCGCGGAGGCAGGGGCGCGAAAACTTGCGCGCAGGCGCCGAAGGCGCTCAGGGTGTTTGCGGGAGGGGCGGCAAGGCCACCCCGCCACGGGGTCCGATGGTATAACCCCCGGAAAAATTTTGAAGTTGCAGATGCTCGTAGGTGAGTTTTAGTAGAGTTTTGGCACACAATTCACAATTGAGCACCTGATACATCATGATTTTTATCTTAGACCATGTAATTTTTTTGCTTATTTTCTTAATATCAGTCCATGATGATTGATGGTGGAAAAAGTGTTGACAGAAACATATTACAACTTGCAATTATGTGAGATTTTCGCCAACAAACAGAGAAAAAGTACAATACATGCTAATGGCCTAATGCTATTTAGGCTACTTCTGTCTGAGCTGTCTCTGTCCACTACGCACCACAAGTAAGCTATTTGGAGTCACTGCAATGTTCAACGACTAAGAGCGGTGCGAAGCTTGTTTGAGCATAACGCAAAGTTATCAATAATGTCTTGAACCGACAGGCTGTCAACAATATCACGTTCACTGGCAAGGATTGTCAACGCTGAGAACCAATCATCAGACATTGTGCTGCGCAGTCGATTTTTAATGATCTTTACTCTGCTCATGATGTTCTGCACTGCAGCTTGTAACAGCAACTGTGGCCAGAATCTTCACCAAGTATTGCAGTTCTGTGAACGATGATAACTCCAGCAAGGTCTAGGTTGGACCGTTGGAAAATTCACATCTTGTACCTTATGAGTAATCATAGTAATGAACCATCATCCGAGTGAATTTTAACATCGCCGCCTTCTGACCTTTGACATTTAAGCGTTGTCAAAGCGCTTTCGATTTCGGTATTTTTAACTATGCATAAAGCGCTATATAAATCGTCCGGACGGTCCGGTTACAGTGGACCGTCCGACCGTTCATATGGCAATTAAACATTAACCAAAGCAAACATTGTACTGTGGCAATGTGCAGCTGCATAGTATGACTCTGTAGTTGTAGTACACTGTACTGTACTACTACTACAGACTACTTCAGTCATACGTGAACTGTACGGTGTAGCAATTGTACATACCTGCTTATATCCATGTTTTGTACGGCAATGACTTTGCCATTTGTCTGCTCTAATCAAATTACAGCACAACTCCTGTATACTTAAAGATAGACTTTTCTCTAGGCATAATTTATTTACTCGCACAGATTTATTATTGTAAAATTGGCATTGCTCTGTATGCTACACACGCTGTTTACTGTAAATGACGATGACGTCATATGATGACTTGAGTCTATGACGACGTCATATCTTATCATACATCAACTTCAACGTCATAGAGATGATAATTTGTAATCGGCAGATTAAACCATAACTTCTTTCAAAAAAATTCCCTTTCCCCATAAATCAAAAAATTTGTTGGAGCATTTGCAAATCAAATAAACACTAAAACAAATCACTAAACATAAACAGCCACATCATAACTATCAAAATGACAGTGGCGTAGTGACTGGGGCAGGGCAGGGGGTGCCAAATTGATAACCCACATTTTTTATAAGATAGCTCTTTACCACAGTAGGGTATGAAGTGGAGAATTTAAACAGATGGTTAATGTATGTAATTTAATTAACCTAAATAGTTGAGGACCTTTTTTTGCTTGTCGCGATTTGTTTGGAAGTTGAGGGCGCTGTTGATACATCTTGCCCCAGGCGCAGGATACCCTTGTTACGCCACTGCTAAATGACAAAAATAGATTCAATAGATTGCAACTCTGTAAAATGACTACTTTGCTAAATGCATGTCAATAAAATAAAATGAAATTATGTTAGACAAATCATTTGTAGATGCCCTCCAATTCTTCATAGTAGATAAATCGTCATTTCCTTGTTTACTGTGTCTACCAGATTCCCAAAATCACTGTACACTGTATTTAAAAATAGAAACAGCAGCTCCTTATGTCACATTTTTAATTGACAGTAAAATGGCTTTAAACCAGAAATATGCACACAAAACTGAACACTCTATAGTGCCTAGGCTAAACAAACTAAACTTACTGGATAACTTTTGCACATCTGATATATAGGTTATCATATTGTTACTAATGGAATCCAAATCCATAAAGGTCAGTTGGACTAGATTTACACAAACATATGGTTAAACCATACAAAGACTATGGTGTATTGCCAACTGCCACTAGCAACATTATTTATTACTATGCATTGATAAACACAAAATCTATGATTCACTGGACTTAATATGTACCATAAAATCCTGATAATAAAATATATAAGAATGCCTCAAAGCTAACAAAAATAATAAAAAATAAATAAAAGAATGCCTTAAAGCAAACAAGAATTTAGCATTTGTAAAGGATGACATCACCAAAGACTTGGAAAGAATACCAACTTTGAATGAAAGGAAATATTATAGAAAATACTAAGAATTGGAGGGGTCAAAAATGATGACAAATGAAGAACTATGTCAGAAAATTCAGCCAAAGTAAACCATGCTGCTAAAAGAGTAAAACAAAGAAAACTCCCATCTATTTGGACACATATGCAGACTGCTTTAATGCTTGGAATAATGGAGTTGGGGCATTAGAAAAGGAAGACCACACAAGAAATAGTATGATAATATTGAAGAATGGGCTGGAAGTAGTTTACAGGATCTGAATCACAGAAGCAATGAAACAGGAAAAGAATTGGCAACAAACTGTAGAGATATGGCATCATACATCAACTACAGTGGATCCCACTTAATCACATACCGCTTAATTGCATAACCCGCATAATCGCATAACAACAAAAACCCGAACCAGTGTTTTGTGTATCAGACGTCCCGGTTATTCGCATAGCCCTGTTAATCGCATAAGCAAGGCTTGCACGGCACCTATGCAATTAAGCGGGTTTCACTGTACTTAGGTCTACTCTGTTTCAGAAAAAAAATCCAGTATTGATCAGATAATTTCTACTGGAGATAACATATAAAATCTACTGCGATAACAGCAAGGTAAACAGGAATGGACACACCAAACAGGAGTGAATTGACATGAACATTATCTTACATAAATTTATAAACAAACAACTCTATTCATTAAGCTAGGCACAAGGTGCTATATACTCATTCAAAGCAAACTAACACATGCAAGTTTGTTTAAAGGAATCTTATATATCTCTTCACAAACATGGAGACATACTAAATGCATTGACAATACACCTCCTGTATTAATGTTTACAAGGCATCACATGAAAGAATATCTTATAACCAATGATATCTTAAAATAATTAATCAATGCCAATGATATCTTAAAATAATTAATCAATGTTGCTATCAAAACAGGAAAGCAGATGGAGAAAATTTTACAAGCGCTCAATAATTTTTCAAAAAATTTCAAACCATAAAAGTTTTGGTAGAAAAGTAATCAATGACATCAGTAGCTATAGAAATTTCTCCATGACATTCTTACAAAATCAAAATGCAAAGTATACAAAAAAATAGCAGCATAAAATTTAAAGAATTTCAAAAGAATCTACACTACTCAACAGCTTGTAATGATTCTGATACAGAAAAAATGTTCGTTTATAAGTGATTAGAAGACTTTGTAGTTGTTCGCTGTTTCCCGAGAACACGTGTTAACTTCACTCTGTGTGACGATAGACGACAACAGGACAGTGAGAGTGATGCACGACATAATCACTGACACTGCCCATGATGGTGCGACGGATGGTTCCAAGGCCTCTAGTTCCCATAACGATCATAAACGCCTTTTCCTCTTTCGCCACATCAACAATCACTTCGCCCGGTTTGTTACTAAAGATGGCTTTAATCTTTCCAGTCATCTGCACAAAAACAGAATTTTTTAAAAAAGAAATCTTCATCATTAGAAACTCTAATGTGAAACAACACCATGATAACTTTTGATGTCATCTAGAGGGTAACACCACAGCTTTCCTGCACAGTGAGCAAGCAGTGTTTATTCTAGCCACCTTGACATTGGGGGTGGGAATTTTAAATGTGTGTGGAGGGACAAGGTCTGAGTCTCCAAAAACCTTGACAAGCAAAAAAAGGTTATCTTTCTTTTAAAAATGTGGTGACAAGCAAAAAACAAGGTCATCCTTCTGACTTCCCTAATATTTTTTACCCTTCTCAAATGCCCTGGCAAGCAAAAAATTGTCATCCTTACATTTTTCCCCTCTACAAAAAAATAAAAGCCCCCTGTCCTCACACTTTTGGGGAAGAAAATTTCCATCCCCATTAAACATATAAAAAATTTTGGGGAGAATTTTAAAACTTTGGGGGGGGAAATTCCCCTCCAGAGAAGGCCTAGAATAAACACTGGTGAGCAAGAATAGTCTGGAAATTGAGAAGCATGATATGAGTACTAAACAATTCAATAATTAACATTGAAAAATGAGTTTACATATGAATACTGAAGATGTCTATATAAAGACAAATATCAAGATAAAACTTTTAAAAACTTACGCCATTTGCTCGCATCTTATCAGCATATTTTGCCTCAAGTTCTTTCACTTTTTCCTTCTCAGTTTCCAACATCTGATCCCAGACCGACTGACTCAGCATGACTGCCTCTGCAACAAAGACTCTATGCTGGAATTTTTCTATCTAACATTATGGTAGGAAAACTCACTCTAACTGCAATTCATTTCATTTGAAAATAATATACTGCAATAAATAAAAATGCATGATTTTACCAAAACTGGTTCTGCTATCTAAGAAATAAGTCAAAATCACAGATGCATCTACTCTACGAAAATTCTTATAATCTAAACAATTTGTATAATGAAACACCACGATTTTTCATAGTTTTGCTCATCTTATGTAATTGTTTCAAGATTACATTGATAATTGATCCAGTCTGAAACTGAACAAAGTGAGACTGAATTTGTAACACGAGGTTTGCAATATCTGAGTCGTACAATGCTGTATAAATACAGTGTGATTCCCGTTAACTGAAACTGAAACTTAAATATCCGTTAACTGATGAATAATAACTGTTAACGGGAACTGGAAAATATGCAAAATTGCAATGAAAACTGGAAAATAAGCAACTGAAACTGAAAAGCCGAGTCATATCAGTTTCGTTTCAGTTTCAGTAATCTGAATATTGTAGACGAGCATCAGTGCAACTGTGTGCATGAAAGGTTGGCTATTGATCTAATATCCATTGTCCACATGTAGGTCAATACTCAATAGTCCAGTTGTTTACTGCTTGTTCCACCGATCACCGGCCAGGGCAACAGATCACCGGCCAGGATCACCGGCCTGGGCAACAGGACGTCAGGACCCGCAGTTACAGTTGTTCTTTGACCCTTAATTGGCGGTGGTATTGGTCTACCAAGCTGTAGCCTGTAAGGCCTGCACAGAGTGCATGCTGCTTTGCTGATTGACCTACTTTAGCAGAGATCGGGACTCCATGCAAGTTCCAAATTTATTGTATTGTTTTGTTTGTCGGTGGTGACGGTGTAGTTTCCTGCGCATTGAACGTGACAGTTGTTTGAGTTGTATAGGGCTATAGGCCAACTAATCAAATATAATTATAGTAACATTTTAACGGTTCACCGACATTTGTGAACCGACATTTGCGCGACGACAAATGCATGAATGTAAAATTGACAATTGCGCATCTACATTTGTGCGCCGACATTAGCGCGTATTTCGAGGAAGCAGGAATTGCACTATAAATTAAAAGTCATCCGTGCCTTAGTAACTATAGTCTTAATCATAACCCAAAATCAAACCCAAAATAACCCAAAATCAAACCCTAACTCTAACCCTAACCCGTATTATTATATCGTGCAAATGTCGGCGCGCACAAGTGTCGGCACGCAAATGTCGTTCGCACATTTGACGGGTCACCCATTTTAACAATGAGCTTTAAGGTAACCATTGGCTGTCAAAAAATCAAAAAAGATTGTAGAACATTCTCACCCTGAACATAAATCCCCGGACATTATCCCCCGCCGGTATACCCTTTGAAATGACAATGTCGGACATAATCCCCCTTTGTTAACTCTATGAACTTTGACTATAATCATTACCCATACCATAAACCAGGCATGAAACACTAACCCTAAACGATACTGATGGCAGCCATGGCATCAGATAACCAGATAAGTACCTTTTTAAAATTAAGATCTATGATATTGATTTACATTGTTCATTACTTCTTTGCCGGGAGGGGGGATAATATCCGGGAGATAATGTCCGGGGGATAATGTCCAGAGGAAAATGTCCGTATAGTGTCCAAAAGATAGTATGATTTAAGAATATTTTCAGTATGATAAGATTGCCGACAAAAGTAAATGTCTTGTTACTGTTAACTCGCCTTTTGGAAAATTAATTGCGGGCAGCAATTCAACAAATGACTAAAAACTGGAACTGAAAAATACCTGCAACTGAAACTGAAACCAAAAATATACACAACTGAAAGTGAAACGAAAACTGAAAAATAAGTTTGCAAAACAGAACTGAAACTGGAATTTAAATATAATGAGCAACTGGAATCACAAACACTGTATAAATAAAAACAGTTGCTTTTGTTCAATTTATAAGCACATTTGACCTAACTAACTCAAACTGGCCATTGCAACGTTAAAAGTAAATTCATTGCAGTAAACTCTTTTTTTCTCAACCAATCTATGTATTTACTCTTTTTTTCTCAACCAATCTATGTATCTACTCTTTTTTTCTCAACCAATCTATGTATCTATTCAGACAGTGAAATGACAGTTGTATTTTTTTTTCCATGCAACTCAGCATAATACAAACTGTTTCGAGTGTCATCTTACACTCAATAATTTCTAACTGCAATAATAAAATTCTCAACTTGGTTTCAAATTATACAAAAGATTGCCAAATAAATAAGAAATTTGTATGCTCAGACAAAATATAAGCTAAGTAGAGTTACAAGTTCCAACTTACGGCTTGTACTCATCGTTGGTGGTTCAGCAGAGTGAACCAAAAGTAACTGATTCCCTTGACGATGTATCTGAGATACATAAACTACAAACAAACAGAATTACAAATATTTACCAGGATATTAAATTAAATCTGAGAATGGCATAATCGAGTACAATAAAAATGAGTCTGATCATGATGCAGCTCACAGGATGTTGGCCTTGGTCCTGGCTTTAAGGACTACTTAAGGACAAGTTACAAGTCCTCGGTCCTGGCCTTGAGGGTCGAGTTCTTGGTCCTGGCCTTGAGGGTCAAGTCCTTAGTCCTGGTCCTGGGTTAGAAGGTTTAGTCCATGGCAGGGTTTTTTGTGCCGGAATGAGGTGGAATGGTGTTTCGGAAAATCTGAAGACTGGTTTAATATTTGTATTGAAAGTTGAAACATTAATTAAAAAAATTAAACCAGTCTTCAAGATGCATTTATTCCACATTTCTTATGAACATCCTTTGTAAAATGCTCTTGACTTTGGCTTTAGCTAAGCTATAGCATTACACAAATTATCCAGGAGAATAGAATAAAATAAAGTTACAAAATAGAACGTTTGAATTAGGGACCTGCGAAGCTTCGATATTCGATTAGAAAATGAATTGCAAGAAGTATTTGATTCGATAGTGAGCCGATCGATTCAAAAGTTTTCAGAGCAGTTTTCTTGCTCGTTCATTTGTCGCAAAGATTTTTTATTTTGATATTTGACATGTAGCCTAAACAGTAAACTTCTTTGAGCTTGGCTAAAGCTTAAAACAAATCTAGTGCAAGTAGTCTAGTATGGTAATATTACAACGATTTTGTTGATTAACATGTGTACTTAGATATAGGCTATTCTATTAGGCCTATCTGTCACATTGCATCTGCAATGCAAGTTAAGCCTGTATTACACCTATCCCAACCGGAGAACGGCACTCATTGATTCGATTCGAACCTTAACAGTTGATTCGATTCGTGATTCGATTCGAGTGCAAATTTGTGATTCGCAGGGCCCTAATTTGAAATATATCTAATTGTCATCTCTTTCTCAATTTTCTTATCATACATTTTATTTTTATCAATGGTCCAAACAATTAGAATAATTGTACGATATGGCCGCTATTGCATGATGACACAACTTTTGCGTTCAGGAAAATAATTTTTTTAAACAAAAAAGCCCCCTTGTCCTTGGTGCTGGTTCTGGTCTTGAGGGCTTAGTCCTTGTCAACATTACTGGTGGTTCAAGGCAGCTGAAGCCGAGAACCAATGTACTTAGATCACTGGGACTGCCAACGGCTGGTAATTAGATTGGAGATAATGTTACTGGATGAACAGATATCCACCAGTGCAGAATTGACATTACATGGTCTGTAGGCTGAGATCCTCAGTTCATTCATTTCAAAGCATTAAATAAAATAAACATTAAAAATGCTATGCACACCGGTCAGACGGTAACTCAAAGCTCAGCTTCTCAGTAATACAACAAAGGCATATGCAAAAAACAGAGGTTCAATAACAGGCAGTTTTAGCATTAGGAAAAACAATATGGCTTGCATACATCTGTTTGGCATTCGTTTGCCAGGAACAAGAGAACAGGTAGGCATAGCAACTTTGTAAAACCTGTGCTATAGTTAGCCCTTAACCTCTGCCAGTCTGATAAGGTGACAAACATAACTTGTGTACCTGCAACTGACAGCTGTGGCTCAGCAACATAGCAAGAATACAGGTATGAATTATGAAAATACGCTTATTTCTTTACATAATTCATGTTGCTACTTAGAATGAACAAGGCAGACTATTATTACTGGTACTCCAGGTGCAACATAAAATAGACAAATGCAATTTTATCCACCCAATTTTGTACTTTTCATCATATGCAGCAGTATATAATGTTTACAGATATTAACTTGGTCGTTTCAAACAACAAAGACTCTTTTTGGCTTCACTATGTCAAAATGAAAATGCCAACTTTTCTTTAGTCAAAACATCACTAGACGTCTAACAAATGACTATATACCCGACACCAATAATAAATTATTGAAGAGGATCACATGCATTGTCCAATGTCCATATAAGCAGGGACATTTCCAGGCATTGGCAGGATTTTAGTTTTGGGGGGCTGAAGCCCAAGATTCACTCCCCTTTCTTCATTTTGAGCCCCCAGTGCCATTTGGGCTTGAATTCATTTGGGGGCTAGCTTCAGGCTTGGGGCTTGAGCCCCCCAAGCCCATTCCTAGCTATCTCCTGCATATATCTCCCTGCATATAAGCTCCTAAATACCTATTTCACATAACCACAGCATATTATTGAATGCTGCTGCCAAAATTATCAAAGTGCATCTACCGGTAGTAAAAGGCCTGATGAAAGACATTCACACAATTTATTTCCCACATAATTACCAAAGCAATAGAAGACCATTGATGCAAAGTACAAGTGAATAGAAAGCACTAAATGGAAATTCACCCAAAATACTTTGTACAAACTTCAGGACTCCATCTGCCTTCAACACCGTCACTGACAGGGCCCCTATTTCAGACGAATTACAAAGATAAAGGCAAAATCATAATGATAATAATAATACATTAAAAATATACACCAGCAATTGGAAAGTGGAGACACATCCAGCAGGACAGATTGAGAAAGCGTGCATCAACAATAAGATATGGGTGACAAAATTGCTCCAAGTCAGCAGTGGTGGTTCCAGGATTTGGCAAGTGGGGGCCCGTTGGGGTGGCAACCAGCGTTCCCTCTAAGCTGCGCGCGTGCGCAAGCGCGTGCAGCTGTTCCAGCATCCCTGCGCAGCGACTTTCTTGTTAGCACAGCAAATAAAGAATAACTAAATAATCAGTCTTGCATTTATAATGCAGTTTGATACTCTGAGGCATAATGCGTATAAAGTTCAAACTTCAGTAATTCATGATCAAAAAAGGAACTTAAATAGAGATATTTCATTGCATTCATTGCTTCTTGACCAAAGGTCAAGAAATCGAGAAAGGTTGAGAGAGGTTAAGATCGAGGTGCATAATCTGGCTAGAATCAGTTTATCAGCGATGTGTGCTGGTGTGTGGTATCCCTTTGCCATATGTGTTTCCAATCCTGTTCGCTTCCTTATTTCGTTATTTGTTATTTTCTCTGTCCAGGGTACTCTTAAGCATTTTCCTTTGCCATTTGTGATGTGCTTGCTCCTCCCAGTCTTTTCATGCCTGCTTTAGTTATAGTTCACGATTCAGATGCTGTTTTAGTTATGCTCCACGTTTCAATCTCGCAATGAAGTGAACTTAAATTTATTTTGAAAGAAAAACTTCCATCTGCATCCAGGTGGTTTTGAAATCAGTAGTTGTCAACTTGTCATTTATCAATACGGCATCCAATATTCTGCCCACTTCATGTGCTCAAACTGCTTTCTACTACATATATTATAGATTTTTTGAAGGTTTCCTATACTTAATAACTATGCAACAGTCACTAAGTAAATACAAACTATAAGCATTTAAGTTGAAATTATGCCTAGTATACCTTATCTTTAAAGTATCTTCACAAGCCATTTCACACTCCTTGGCAAGCCAGGGCCAGGTCCGCGGACCCTGTTTGAATACTTGCTGCTGGACTCTCAGACAGATTTGGTTTATGGGCCAAAGCCAGAATGTCAAGTTTGTCAACATTTGCAGTCACTCATCCATGATTATGGAAGAACACTTCTTTTCCATTATACTAACAGATAATGGCTTCTGTCTTTCATCAACGTTTCCTCCAGTGCCTCACCAAATGAAAGCACCTCGGGAGTTTTTTTTACCTGGCTTATCCATCACAGACTGGTTGCCCGGCCAGATACCCTGGTCTTGACCTGGATATTGAATGATTTTGATTTGGTGTGCCATCGGCTGATGCTTCTGTGCATCATGAAGTGGCACTATAGAAGTTTTAGGATTAGATTAGATATTAGATCATGAGAGGCACAACATAGATGTTAATTTATACTACACTACTGTGTAGTAAAAATTCAGTCTAGTTTGTATTCAACTTTGATTCAAATTCTGGAGAAAAGGACAAAAAATATAAACAATAATTATTGTGGATCTCAAATGTGAGGATCTATAACGGAGTAGATTTTAACATTATCTATAAAATTGTAAATTTTAAGTAAGTGATTTAATCATTTATATAGCTCAAATTCCAATAACATTATTCTTTACAATTGGACTGTGATCACAAATATAGATACAGGACAGAAAAAGGGTCAAACCTGTTGTGCTGCTGGTCATGGTAGAGACAGGACAGACAAGGGTCAAAATACTGGCCATAGTAAAGAACGAATTGCACCCACCATATATGATATATGAGAAAGAGAGAGGGAATGGTTTGAACTTCAGATACAGGAGGTCAATTAATAGAATGAGTGGGGGTCTTGCCAAAGTGACCAATTCTTAACAATGCGCTGGCATAGACTTTTCTCTCTAATATTGTCTTCTCTATCAAAATAGGGAATTAGATCAGTACATTTGCTTTGTTCCAGAATATACCAAGTCCAGAGTAAAAGGGACAGTCCACTAAGTCCTGAAAATGCTTAAGGTCAATCGTAATATTCTAATAAAAGGGACAATTATTTGAGTTTGTGATCCTTTTGTCTGGGGGCTTGCAATGACCGAATCCCTGCCCGAATTCAGAAACAGGAATTATAAGTAATTATTACTGTATTAATGTATGAATCCTATGTTTATTGTTATTCATAATATACACATTTTAAACTTCATAGTTTTTTATTTAATTATAATTGTAAATTTACGATAACTATTTCATTACAATTAAGACTTAAAATCCCTAGATCTCCCTATAAAAGATGTTGCTTTTAGATCTGTAGTAACAGGTCAACAATAAAAAACCTTGTTCACATCAATGTGGACCAAGGCAAGTAAATATTAAACAGTCTTGAATGTGGACTGATCTTGTATCTCTTCCACACCAATGACTCACTGCTCACCCAGTTTGGCTGGGCTCAGTAGCTGGGCTGGGCAGGGCTGGGCAGGGATAAGCTGGGCTGGAAGGGTTATCCGCCAATCCTACCCCCACTACTCTATTGTTGAGTCGTATGATATGGTATGGCATGTAGTCCATGGGTAGGAATACATCTAGAGATTCAAGACCACATGATTACAAGTTCCAGGTCAATGGTTCAGGGCATAACAAACTGGGCCAATATCTTTGCCTAGTAAACTGATTTAAAGGCTATCTCAATAAACTAGGTTATTGAATGCAGATGGTTACATCAGTGGTTTTCACACAGGCTTACTTAGGCTTCTAAACCACTTAAAATCACATTATTAATATTATTATTATTATTATTATTATTATTATTATTATTATTATTATTATTAGCGGTGTAAATAGTTTAAATTCCTGTTGATCATAGCAAAGCAAAATTACCCATCTAAATAGGTTTAATTAACTGGTCACATTTTACATCTAAAAACATGTTCCCACTCCTTTTCACCTTGCTAATAAAAAAATTTATCAAGATTGCCACAATATACACACAAAGCATATGTATATTTTAAAACATCATCTCCAAAAACTAGCCTCTTATCTACAGAAAATTCAACAATATGTTTTGATGTAAGAAGTATGCCATAGATATTAGTAGGATAACAGCAGTGGAGTAAACCTGGCATCAACATTGGGGGTCAACATTGGGGGTCAACATTGGGGGTCAACATTGGGGGTCAACATTGGGGGATAGAATCGTCAATAAAGTCAGGTCAGACCCTTTTCGTCTCCCAAAAAGTGTTGATGAGCAAAAAGTCATCTGTAGTGAGAGATTTTACCATAAGGCACAAAACATTTGGGATTTTGGGTGGATAATTGATACTCTGTCCCCCTCTTACTAATTATTGGGGGGACTGTCCCCCCGCCGTCCCCCTGTGTTTTACGACTTTGAATAACAGTACTCAGCATATTTATACAAAGTAGCTCATTGTTTCTGAACTGTAATTTATGCTTCCTTCCCCACCCCTGCACTGCCACTAAAAAAAGGACTGATTGTAAGTTGAACACCATTGTTGCATAGGGACATACCGGTAAATGAATCTGGCAAAAAAGGTGTGAGAATGCCATTCACATACATTCCCACCGAAAAAAGCATGATTGTAACTGATCTATTTGCATAGGCCTATGGACTTACTGAAAGTACCTTAGTGCATACAAATTGATGCTATGAAAAAGCACACCAACATCAGAGCGTAGTCCAAAACTGGCATTTAGATGAGATACTGTCACATAATAATTCAGCCTCATCTCCATTAAATTTGAAAATTATCACATCTGTACAGCATTTCCACACATCTTTTTCAAAATCATGCAAAAAACCAGACTATATTAAATACAAACCTAAATGTGACTAGTCCGGTTTTTTTGCACCACCCTATACATCCTGCAAAGTGACTTGTTAGTTGATTTTAGCCGAATTTTTTACTTCTTCTCTAAATCACAAAATATTCTCACTTGGCAAGGATTAAAGTGCATGGAAATTCTCCAGGGGTTCTTGGAGGTAAACGAACTTCATGTTCCCCTAAACTGCATGCACATTACTGCCTCAGTAACCTGTCTAATGAGATATACAAAAACTGCACTAGTTTAATACTTAATCAACTTGAGCACCAATATGGATCCATGATGCTAGCAATTTCCAAGGCCCAGTTTGTAGCCAAATACACTTGACATGACTGCCCTGATTCATTGTTACATGTACCTAGAAACCAACACTGAAATTGATAAGATAGCATTTTCTATTGCCGGTCCAAAAATCTAGAAGTCTATTCTTCTGTCCGTTGTATCATTCAATGAATTGAGTATTTTCAAATCTAGACTTAAAACGCATCTCCTTCACATGGCTTTTCCTTCATAGTCTGCCTTGCTGCTTCTCACCCACCGACTGGTATCTAGAAAAGTCACGGTTACCGTGACTCTATACAGTACGTAATAATAACAACGTGATTTCAAGTTGCTTAGGAACTTTCGGAGACTAAGTCAGCCCGTGTGAAAACCACCATAATATTCTGTGCATTGGATACGCAGTAGTACCTTTTGAGTATTATAAATGGTGCTATTAAGCGTGCAAAACAGTCCTTCCCTCAACACTGGATGAGCATTGGGCGACTAGTAATATATAATTATTGTTATTGCCTATGCCTATTGCCTGACTATGCCTATTGTCGCTTTGTTGAAGGTACCACGGCGCAAAATAAATTGGCAATTTAATAATAATAATAATAATAATAATAATAATAATAATAATAATAATAATAATAATAATAATAATAAAGTAATAATAAGATCTTTCATGAAAACAAGTCCGAATAATAATCTTTCATAAAAACAATAATAATAATAATAATAATAATAATAATAATAATAATAATAATAATAATAATAATAATAAAATAAAACGGATGTTCTCGTGTTTTTCTAGGGTCGAAGCCTGAAGGGCACTCACAGTCGAAGGCGTTCTCGGCCTGTTCGCTGCCGTCGACGGCGATTAACACGATCTTCGTTGCCTCGGTCGCCATCTCCACCGCCGAACGATATCAACGATCGAAGAACCCGAAGTTTCAAAGGACGTCGATGATGCGCTACCACACTCCGTCGACTGAACCGAACACAACATCTACCACCAGTCCACCACCGCTGCCACCGCCTCTGGACTAAATAGGAGACGGAGGGGATGAGGAGGAGGAGGTAAGGAGAGGATGGGGAGGAGGAGGCCGCACGCAGCGTTCACGTGCAGCCATATGGACCGATGTGGGGACGTCGAGGGGATGCGTCATGCAATGTACGGTGCAATGTACGGTGACCAGGACCGTCTGATTGACAGTCTTTCAGGTCGATTTTGAATCAGTTTAAAGACTCTGAGGACTGAGGGTCAGGTCAAGTCGGCCCGCTCAGACTGTCGTGTACACCGAGGCTCTCCCAGAGGCTATAATAGTAGGTCAAATCACAGATGATCATTGAACACCACTTATAATATTATTTCAGTCTGCATTATATGGGCCAGTGGTTCACTGGTTCTCAAACCCCTTTGCCTCGCGGACCACTCTTGAAGATCAAAAATGTCTCGCAGACCAACGGAAAATTGCGAAAAATCATGACAAGCAAAAAAGGTCATCGCCTGTGATATTCGTCCCTCGCCAGTGCCCCGACAAGCAAATAAAAGGTCATCACCTTGCTTAATTGTGCTGCTGGCTCTAAAAAAATTGGATCTGGAGAATTCTGGGCACCCAAGGGCCCAAGGGGGCTTAACCACGGCATCCTTAGTTTAGCCCCCAAACTCCCCTTGGCTACGCCACTCACATGGGGAAAATATATGTGTAATTTTTATTAACTTTTTTCAGAATTTGCCGCGGACCACTAGACGTCAGTAGACGACCACTTTTGTTCCGCGGACCACGGATTGAGAACCACTGATATATAGGCCTATCATATATTATTTAGGGTTACCAGACAGTATCACATTATAGCCACCCCAGCTATGATCGCCCCAGATGGCATCCGCCCCAGCCACCCTCAGCAATGACCGCCCCAGATGGCATCCATTTGCCCCAACTGCACTGGGGGCAGGATCTCAATACCGCCCCGCCCCCGTTAACCGCCACTGCCCCGCCCCAGCTGCCGTCAGTATCGTTTAGGGTTAGTTTCGTGTCTGGTTTATGGTGTGGGTAATGATTATATGACCCCGTACAGGTGCAATACTGCCAATACACTGCTTTTCGTCAAAGCCCATAGAGTAACCGGGGCGGTCATAACCGGGGCGGTCATAACTGGGGCGGTTATAGCTGGGGCGGCTACCATGCACATGTAACCTACCACTACCAGACGTCCTTAAATGATAAAGACAGTCCTCAAATTCCGTTGTCCCGTCCTTAAGGGCGTTTGTCCTTAATAAGGACACAAAATGTCCTTAAATTAATTTAATTAAAATAGTGAATAGACACACTGATTTCGGACATTAGTCTATATGAAATAGGTTTTAATGTTAGATTGAAGTTTACAGTGGATAATAAGAAATTTTATTCATGACAAGCACAGCATCAAACAGCAAACAAAACAAGGAATAGGCCTAACACAAACCAACTGAACTAATAAACTAATCACACACTTTATACTACACAGTACAGCCCATATTGTTGGTGAGCAAATTTCGCTTCCACCACAGCGAGGCAAGTTTTTGCCGTCCATTTTAAACCTGGAAGTAAGAGAAGAATTCTCGAAGTATTGTAACTCCTCCTTCAACTGTGACGTCACCGGATATGACGGCCATTACAGCAGATCGCTGCTTATAAAGAATTCCCCTCCACACCTTGGTTGTTGTAACGATCTTGGCGTCGTAGGATCTGTCCTTGCCATTCGACTTTTCGTTGTTCTTTTCGGGTTCACGCTCAGTCTTTACAAGTTCGACTTCTAGCACAGAGTGCACTATACGAAGGCGATAGCACGCTTCAGTGTCGATAAAGTAGATTATAATAGTCATATCGAGTCCGCTGACTTCTTCTGCTTTGAGTTTGAACCGCATGAGATTGAGAATTATGGTCATGTCCATTTTTTGAATGGCTTCCGTCCGATCAACCGTCCAGTCGATGAGTCGAAAATCGTCGAGAGCCGCCGTCAGGTAGAAGTTTCTCGCGGTCGGATTGATCTGTTCCGCCGCCAGACCACGAAGCGCCTCGAGACGAACTGCTCTAGCCTCACCGTTACTCGGTTCAACTCTGGACACGAAGGACGCGACTTCGAGGGCCCACTGGAATTCCTGTTTACCAACTGCCTTCCATCCTTCCGCCAGGAGTACCTTCCGTCCAACCATCCTCACGAATCGCTCCGATCTTTCTCTCGGAGTCAGAGGTTGAAGCTCCTCCGGGTCTCCGCTGAACCAGCCAACGTATTCTTCGTAGGTTCCTTTGGCTGACCACCCAGTCATTCCGTAGCATTGTCTTAGGTACGGGTGAGAGGCAAGCGACGGCGGCAGTCTCATTTCCTTCGCAATCTCATCCGGATGACGTCCCATGTTGATCTGCCTCACAGTTTGGTCGTGCACGTAACGTATTCCCAGCATGTAGATTGTGAGAAGCTCGTGGACTTCGCGGGAACCGGAGGTAGGAAGCCCGTGGCTGGGAACAAGGTGATTGGCCTGCAGAGAACGCAGCTTCCTCACAGCCTCGGACCAGGCAAGGCTGTTGCGCGAAGGAGTGCCGCGAACAGCGTAGATGTTGGGAAAACAGGCATAGATGTTGTCTCCGGACAAAAGCAGTCCCTTATTAGCAAGCCACACTGCTAAATGATCTGAAGTTTCTCCAGGAATGTGGATCAAATTCAGCTTCAGACCTAAAGAGACGAAAGCATAAACATTTAAATTGTAGGGCCTAACTACAGCAGTAACTGCAATGGAATATAGAGCTTGCGTTGGCACAGTGGCGGCTCGGGGGGGCCTCCATATTGAATGCCTTCCCCTTGTTGTGAGTCTTGTGACCCTATACTTAGGTCTATTACTACATATCTAGTAACAAATAGTTGCCCCCATTCTTAGAAGTTTTCATCTCAATGCAACCCTTGCAAAATCTTGGAACCGCCACTGCGTTGGCATCAGTGGCGGCTCCACCGGGGGGGCAGGGGGGCCCGTGCCCCCTATTGAGTGGCTGCCCCCCAGTGCCCCCCCCCAGTTGGGACCTATACTTAATGCTACATACATTAAACAACAAATGGTTGGCCCCCCATGATTAGAAGTTGCCACCCCAACGCCCCCCCACTTGCCAAATCCTAGAGCCGCCACTGGTTGGCATAATCTACTTTCGGTTCCGATTATATCAAAATAATAGAACAATGGCGTAGCCAGTGATTCGGAATAGGGGCGCGTCAATTTTTTCGGATAAAAAGTCTCCGACGAGCAAAAAGATCGTCGAGGAGTTCTTCGCACATTTACGTATTCTCTTCGATCATGCTAATTAACCCCTTAACTGGGTGCCCCGAGTAACGCTCGTCCATTTTACATTTGTTACAAATAGTTGCCCAGTTAAGGGGTTAAGCTCCCTCTCCGTTTCTCAACGACTTTGCGCAATACCCACGACCTCCCCAGCCAAAATATGCTTCAGCGTGGCTACGCCAATGCTCGACCGTCAGCTGTCGACTTTAGCAAATAAAACGCCCGTACAATGCGAAGAAGACAGATCGAGAGGCATGGAGAGAAGCGGAGATGTGATCATGTCTGAAATCACTTAATAAGAAGTACGCATGGTGAAAGAGTTCCTCTTCACCTGGAATTTCCAAAGTTTCTCCATCTTCGACGAATTTGTTCGGGAAAAGAGGGATCGACGGTCGCGAAATGTCGACCCTCAGCCTCAGGTGACTGACGAGGTGCTCGTCCAACTGAAACCCGAACTGATGAACGACTCCTCGATAGGCCTTCGGTCCCACGAACATTCCGCTTTCAGACATCTCTTTCAGAGACTTGTGAGCCCAGATGTCGACTTTGTCAGATGTCTCGTTTTCGACGAAAGCCTGTTGCGGGATGACAATTGGCGCTATTATTAACAGGGGCGTAGCCAGGAATTTGATTTGGGAGGGTATAAATATTTTGGGTGGGTATAACTCTTAACTATAAACAGCATTAACCATATAAACCACATATAATCACATGTAAATCACATAAAAAACTTTAAGGTAGACTGATTTGTGGTTGGTATATATGGGAGATTTGTGGGGGTATATATATATACCGATATACCCCCGTCGCTACGTACCTGGCTATTAAATCGTCTGTTCTTTGCCTCACTGATGAAGAATTCCATGACTTCAAAATATCG
Source organism: Metaphire vulgaris (assembly GCA_018105865.1). NCBI lineage: Eukaryota > Metazoa > Annelida > Clitellata > Crassiclitellata > Megascolecidae > Metaphire > Metaphire vulgaris. The sequence continues at coordinate 9,833,424 of CM030856.1, forward strand.
CATCGTATTAATCAACCATAACCCGGGCTCTCCCTATTCTTGCGGGATAAGTCGTGAGATTTGCGCAAAACTGTGGAGAATTTATTCGGTGGCGGGGCAGCAGTGGCGAAGCGAAGGTGTCCGGGGCCCGGAGGCAAAACGTAATAATGGTGCCCTCAACTTCCGAAAAACCCTGTTAACCTTAATTTTACTCAGTCGAGCAGTCGAGTGTTACATGCAAGATTCAACCGTACATATCATATACGTAGGCTATACTATTTCCAATTATATCATACTTTTTATACGCGTATATAGGCTACGGTAAAAGTTCCGTACGTTAAAAATATGTTGACTAAAGTAAGTGAACTGAAATGTTAATGTGAAATGTGCAAAAATCGCAAAAATTGTCAAAAATGACTCAAAAATTGCCAAAAATGTGCCTAAATTCACCAAAACATTACCTGACCCCAAGAAAAGTGTGAAATGACGCTACTGTGCTATTGAGGGTTTAGGTGGCGTTCCGTGCTGTTTACCTTTGCTCCGGAGATGTGGTCGACGTGATGATGGGTGTAGATGATCGAATGAATTGGTTTCTGGGTGATCTTGCGGAACTCCGCGTAAATCTCCCTTGCAGCTTCGACGCTTTCTGTTGTATCCACGATGATCACGTGGTCTCTGCCTTCCAACATGACGCAATTTCCGAGAGCAAATCCAACAGCAACGAACACGCCTTCTACCACCTGTAACAGGGTTATTTCTAGGATTATCAATGGGGGGATGTATCATGTTGATATATTCTGGAGTCCCCTCTCTCCCTCATGGCGAGCAATAACATCTTAGCTGCATCATAATTATGGGATGTTGGCCGTGTTGCTCTCAGATTGGGGAGGTTGGGGCGGCTCTAGGATGTGGCAAGTGGGGGCCGTTGGGGGGCAACTTCTAATCATGGGGGCCAACTATTTGTTGTTTAATGATGTGTTAGGGTCCCAACTGGGGGCACTGAGGGGCCAGGCTCTCAAAATATGTCTCTGACCTGTGGACCTGTAACCACTGGGAATTTGGGGATGTTATGATGTGTAAAATGTCTCTGCCCTGTAACCTGCGTTAACTTGTGATTTTGATGCCTTATATATGCGTTAAGAGTGATTTGTGCCTATATAGCCCTATAAAATTGTGCATATACCATATAGCCGCGTGCATATTTTAGATTTTGCAATAGCTAAGCTCAGTCATTGTCAATGATCATTGATCTAGTCACGAGCTGCATTCGCTGTTCAATTAAATCTTCATGATGGAATTAAGTACAGATATAGTTGAGTTATCTCCTGTTCTTATATAGCACCGTTTTGTGGCGAGACTCTTGTGGTGCTTCTCCAATTCTGAGTGATTCGTTGATAATTATCAATGCAATTGAATGTCAAATTCCATTTAGAACTTCTTAAAGAAATTTCAGATGCATGTAAGCCATCTATCTAATCCTGGGCTCTTGTCTGTCTTTAAATTTGTCAAAAGCTTGATATAGCACATTCTCTTGAACACGCAATATCTGTTCGTATTACTTCTTCGTTTCCACTGAACACAATTTTGGCTTCAGGTGCAGTATTGTATTTTCTTCTGTAGGCCTACATACTGAACAAAACTAGTTATTTAGAACAGTTCAGTTTCTACGTCCGCGGGCGACTGTGTCACTTCAACTCAATTTTTCTATTACAATATTAATTTTGTAGAAACATTAGAAAACCATTTATAATAATATAATATAATATAATATAACAAGGTTTAAAGTGGTTCAGTAGGGACTGCCCTGTGTGAGAACCACTGTTTATGTTGGCTTCGTGCAGATAGAGTTTCAGAGACGAAAATTTGTATCATCAGTAAAAATCTAACGTCAGACAATTGAACACTGAAACTGACATTTTCACATCCAGACTTAAAACACATCTCTTTCAATATTAGCTTTTCCTCAATATATAGTCAATCTTACTCTTTCCCTCTGACTGATCTCTGGAATGACCTGGTCTTTTGCGGATGGATTTAAAGTACCATCGATTGATACCCTTAGGTATTAGAACTGGTGCTATCTCTTCTTCTTTTAGGTGCCATGCATTGCTGCGTCGGCGGCCATGGACTTCCACTTTTCTCGATCTCTAGTGTTCCTCAGGAGTTCGATGTAGACCTGTGCGCCGCCGACGCCACGCCGCCGCCGCCGACGTTTTCATGACGCCGCCGCCGCCGGTAATATAGGATCGGCGCGCCGCCGCCGCCGCCGCCGAGAGAACATCGGCGTGACGCCGGCGTCCCCTTGGTTAAATTATTTTTTCATGTAACCAGAGTAGGCCAACACTGTTGTAATACGTGGAAAAACTGTCTTCACCATGTATAGTCAATTAGCTAACTAATTCAAAGTACAATTCAAAGCACACGTTACTTATTTACTTCGCTTCATTCGTCTATCGAATGACGTCCTGTATTGTTTACATTCTGCAAAATGGCCACGGCAAAGAAAAGCGTTTTCGATGATAATTACGCGAAGACCTAAAATGATGCTACATGTAAAGTGATGCTAAAATTAACTCTGTCTCATAACTGCATCATAACTGAGAGCGTTTGTTGCTTAAATCCTCTTAGTTTAGTTTAAAATTAATCTTCTTAGTCTGATGTCGGCAGTGCTTTGTTTTCTTAGTTGGCACATACATTTTTTAAAAAGTTTTCATGTATGGTCAATTTCGGATATACATGTATAATGAAGCAATATAATTTGATAAACAGAACCGTAGCTAGGGGCGGGGCAAGCTGCGCCGGGCGCCGTCTTAGTGGAAGGGCACTAAGTTTTTATACCACCATTATCCACTTTTTACGGCGAAAAATACAGAAAATACAGATAAGTTTAAAAGGTCATCACCGGTTTTGGGGCGGCTAGTCGTGCTAGTTTTGCTATGTCGTGAAAGCTCAGATAGGCATAAAAAGGCCATCACTGGAATTTATGAGCTCAAAATTTGTACCTTGTCCCGAGCGCCGAATAAACTAGCTCTGTTGATAAAATTATCTTAATCTGTATACTTTTATTTTTACTAGTATTATAAGTTTGTAACATTGTTTTCAAATTAACCGGGTGACAAAAGACCTTGAGGATTGAACAAAAATTGAACAAAGGACACCATGTCATATGGTGTCCTTTGTCACACGTATTATTGTACTGTATTAACCGTTTGTACGCCGCCGACGCCGCCGCCGCCGCCAATAAAGTCCACGCCGCCGCCGCCGATAAAATTGGTTCGGCGCGCCGCCGCCGCCGGTGATAAAGCGGTCACACGCCGCCGCCGACCCTCAGAGCGTCGGCGCACAGGTCTAGTTCGATGTTATTTCCTATCCCCATTTCCTCTCTCATTCTGTCTGTATATTTTGATCTTTGTTTTCCTCTTGACCTTTTACCCTCCACCATGCCTGTCACTGCCAAGTTTTCTAATCCTTCTTTTCTCATCACGTGCCCGAAAAATTTCATCTGTCTTAACTTGATGGTAGTCATCAGTGTTCGTCTCTCTTCCATCATCGGTAGTACTTCTTCGTTAGTTCTCTTGTCTGTCCATGGGACCTTTAGCATCCTCCTATAAAACCACATTTCTGCCGCTTCCAGTTTCTTTTTAATCTTTTTTTATATGTTCCACGTCTCAGATCCATATAACAAAACTGACCATACATAGAAGTGTATAATAATAATAATAATAATAATAATAATAATAATAATAATTATTATTATTATTATTATTATTATTATTATTATTATTATTATTAAAGATTATTATTATTATTTTTATTAAAGAACGCAAATGGTCAGGTGTGACTCCAAAGACGACCTTGATGACTTTTGGCTCTTGTGAAAGTGCTACGATCGAATCTTGTAACTCAGGATGAACTTTAATCCCAGAGAGGATGTCATGCTTTGATTTCATTCCTCCTCCTCCCGTTCCGAACAACCAATAGACAACGAGAGAGAGCAGAAGTCCAGCGCCGAGAAACAGCGCCTCTGAAGAGAATTTCATCGTCCTATAATGGCAAAAATGCATCAATTAAGTGCCGCCAAACATGCAGTAGTATTACAACTGACTGAATGCGACCTATGCTTTGGAATTTATTACCAATATCACTTCGTATAACTGACAATTTATCATCTTTCAGCAGGGACGTTATTGGGGGGGGGGGGGTTGCAGGGGGTCGTTGTCCGCTGGTTTTTAGAGGAGACATATTGAGCGCATTTTTTGTGTTTTAAAATTTATTGTTTCTCAATTATTTTTATAAGTTTATTACAATCACTGGTATACCGTATATACTATGTAGTAACGTATGTAGCATGCAGGGGCGTAGCGATGGGGGTATATCGGTATATAAACCCCCTCCAAAAAAAAGAAATCAGTCTACCTTAAAGTTTTTATGCGATTTACATGTGGTTATATCTGGTTTATAACTTTATATGGTTTATGTGGTTTATACATAGGGCCTACTGTAGTTAAGATTTATACCCACCCAAAATATTTATACCCTCCCAAATCAAATTCCTGGCTACACCCCTGGTAGCATGTACTATATGGACAAAACCAATTTGCATACTGCTTAGGTAGGCCTATTTTGCTTAAAATACTGCCTGCCTTGCAGTCGAAAGTCTTGCCCCCCCTGGAAAACAATGAAATGACGGCCCTGCCTCTCAGATCCGGTCTTAAAACATACCTGTTTGACTTGGCTTATCCACCTTCGACTGCTCCCCCGCCGTTTCTGATTGATATTTCCGGCTTGACCTGGCTCTAATTCAATTTGGATTTGGCGCGCCATCGGATGATGCCTGGCTGGGCGTTATGATAGTGGCGCCATAGAAGTTTATTGGTTGAAACTATCAAGGCTGTTGGGACCTGACATAGCAGCAGCATTGAACTGGCTACCCGCTGGTTAGATGGAAACCAATTAGGCCTACACTGTGGGACCTCTGTGCCCCGAAAATTCTTATTAATTATTCAAGCGACCTCTCGAAAGCCTAAGAACATAAATGTTCCAGGTTCTTCGCGTGTTTCCATGTTTTCGCATGTTTCCACGTTTCTTGCCGCCCTCCCGCTAGGGGCGGGGATGAGGGAAGCTGCCCCGGGCGCCGTCAGGGGGGGGCGTGCGCCAGAATCCATGGTTGATTTTATTGACGACGGCATGACCAGTATGATAAGGGGAAAAGGTCATACTGCACACTACTTTAATTCTCGATAAACCAAAAATAGGTCATCGCCGGTTTTAGACTATTAGGGGCGAAAATTTAGACATTGGCCCGGGCGCTGAATACTCTACTGTACATGTCTCTGTTCCATGTCCATGTCCCATGTCCATGTTCTGCGTCTCTGTTCCATGAGCGATCTAAGCATTTTCACCTAAACCAATCAATCTATAGGCCTACTGAACCAGCGTGTTTAAATGAGACCATATCGACGGACTCTCAGACGCTCTGCAGTAATCTTCATAAAATGCACGCGCGATGGATTTTTATGCGTCTTACTTTTTCCCACTGTTAGAAATTCTCCAACTCCGAGAAGAAGGCCGAACTTTGCATCGATCGTTTGTCGAATTAGGCGAGGAAACGAAGTGTTAGACTGCACAGTAGGCCTAGACCCACCAGAGGTTATCGGAGTCAGTGTAATCGAGTACACGATGTCGTCGAAAGACCTTTGATCAATTACCCAATTACAACGGTCAAGATCAAAGCTCAGATCTACTTTTCAATCGCTGTGCGTGTGGCTGTCACTTGACGTGTGTGAGTTATCTTTAGGTCTACTAGCCTAATGCATCGCTCTCTAACTGCGGCCTCTGACCTCATATCATCATATGAATGAATGAATGAATGAATGAATGAATGAATGAATGAATGAATGAATGAATGAATGAATGAATGAATGAATGAATGAATGAATGAATGAATGAACGAATGAGACAGACAGACCGACCGACCGACCGACAGACAGACAGACAGACAGGCAGACAGACAGACAGACAGACAGACAGACAGGCAGACAGACAGACAGACAGACAGACAAACACTCAACAGACAGAGACATCTCGGTATATATATATATATATATATATATATATATTTTGTCTGGTGTATATATATATATATACACCAGTTGTTTGCCTCTCAAAAATGACGGGAGAACTTGGTTGTTCTACCAGATTTTTGCAAATTTTCTAGACGTTCGGGGACTAAGTATAGGCCCCTAACTAAGTAACGAGGGCAAAGTCCAAACGCGCATGTGTTTCTTGACCGTCCTTACAGAGTAAACAAGAAGCGTCTGAATGTATTCTATCGAAGCTTTTGCGGGGCTAAGTGTCGAATAGGGAGACGGGAGTCCAGACATGCATGGACGGCGTTGGCAGTAATTTTTCCAGGGGGTGCGATATATTTTTACATCGAAGGAAAAAACAACCAACTATTGTCTGACAACCAAAAAACCTCCTTGCGCATGAAACTACACTACTCTACATGACCAGGCTACATAGGCCAATGTCAGCCTGTTTTAAGATTTATTACCTCAAATTCTTATAGACTTATGCTATAATTCCCACCCCCTCCTGACGTCCATGTCAGATTAGCGTGACAGGGGGTTTGCATCCCGTGAATCACCCTGCCAGGATGATGGTGAATTCTCTGTCCAATGGAATGTCCAGTTGGTTAATTTATGCCACCCAAAGACGAGATGAGTGACATGATTTCCAGTTGCCTTCTTCGTAGACAATATTAGTGGTCAACGGCTTGTCCAAGGTCGCTACGCAGTGCCTAGAGGCTATCGAGACAGTGTTTTATATAGGCCTGTTAGGAGGGGAGATTCCCCCCAACCCCAACCCCCCGCCCAAAAAATCCCCCTAAAATCCCAACACTTACACAAATTTTGCATTGAACTGTGTCTTTTCCCCTCCAACCAAGTCGATTTCCCACCAAGGCTTCAATTTCCCCCTCCCCAAAGGCCTGGAGTCTAGATAAAACACTGTATAGAGACCCTTCGATAGCACGGCAATAACCCTACCTGTCCGCGCAGATTAAAACACACTTTCGACCTGACAAGTTACAACGTTGGAAAAAAGTTGACGACCTTTTTTTTGCTTGTCAGGGTCTGAGGACAGCCTACCTAGGCCAAGACCAAAGGGGGGCCATAGCCCAAATGACCCAATGGTAAATACGCCACTGGCGCCGCGGCTCTTACCATGATTGTTCCAGAATGAAATCGATAAAAGAAGTAAAAGCTGGATTTGCATAAAATGCTAGCGCAACGAAAGCCCTGCAGCGCCATGCAGAGTCACTATCCAGCAGACCAGCAGTCCGGGATTAGAGAAAACGACAGAACAATCAACAAATGATTTAAAAGGAGGAAGCGGTAATTATAAGCATATATCGATTCAGTAACATTAAAGAGTCTTGAGTGTAGGAAAGTCCGGTAATTAATAGGCTAAGTGCAATACCCGCGGCTTTCATTTGGGGGAACCTCTGCAGTGGCGGTTCCAGGATTTCTTGGTGGGTGGGGGATGAAGTGAACTCATAGAAAGTTGGTGGGGGGAATAGAAGATACAAAATCTATAAACCTTGCCGGAAAAGGCTGAAATTTTTTGACTAATTTGACTATACTTTTACCGAAAATTAGGTTGACAAGCAAACAAATGTCATTCGCAGTTAGTTTGTTTCTAGATTTTTACCCCAAAATAGGTTTCACAAGGGAAAAAGTAAGTCCGGAAGTCGTCCGAGGGGGGAATGCATCCCCACTCATCCCTCACGTGGAACCGCCGCTGAACCTCTGCTCAAGAGAGACTGCAGAACGATTGGCTAAAAATAGATACATTCATGTCTGCTTTCAAATGTGATTGGCATAGGAATAAGCGTGTCGCTAAGCAACCAGCAGGAGCGCGTTTGTAAATAAAGCACCAACCGAAATTCCATGCCTGGTTACTCTGCTGTTATTTAAAAACACCCGTTAGTATAAGACTATACGTAGGCTTACGAATAGCAGTTACATCTAAGACTAGATCTAGTTCTTTTGATATATCGAATGCCGACTGACTAACTAGACAGCTATGCCGTCGAAGCGTGTTTTTACAGGCCGATACGTGAAATAAGTGAGGGCATATTTCGTCGTAAGTAACAAAAACAGCGTCAGAGGGAAGAAAACAGCCAATATCTGTGAGATTTAAACTTCTGGCGTCTGCTGAATTTTATTATTTCACAATATAACACGAGAATATGTCGTGCTCGGGAAGTTCAGGAATTGAAGTTTCCAGTAAGTTACGTCCTACGTTAAAAATCTAACAAATATTATTGCCATCTTATGCGATAAACATTAGGTGAATTCTAAAAGTATTCAACAGAATTATTGCAATTATGCCATATGCTGGATTTTTTAGTGATTTGCATTAAGGTTGCTGGTTTTCTATTAATGTAATGGCTCAGTGGTGGCTCCACCGGGGGACCAGAGGGCTCGTGCCCTCCTATTGAGTGCCTGCCCCTCAGTAGCCCCCTGTTGGGACCCTATACTTAATGCTACATACATTAAACAACAAATGGTTGGCTCCCCCATGATTAGAAGTTGCCACCCCAACGGCCCCCCACTTGCCAAATCCTAGAGCCGCCACTGTAATGGCTCAAAATGATGAGAGACATTTTGTTGATTGCATCCATCAGAACCATGGGCGCCTGCACATTGGGGCAAGAGGGGGCACTTGCCCCTCCTGGAAAATAAAAATGCCAATATTTCACATTGAAATTTGAAAACCTTGCTAAAATATTAACTGTGACCATTGTGTTAAGATGTGTTTTGCGCCCTCTTGGAAAAATTTATGTGGCATAGCCATGACCATTATGTTTTGCCCTCCTGGAAAAATTTCTGTGGGCGCCCATGATCAGAACTAGTGTATTTGGAAAATAGAGATAGCCACTACTCTTAACTGTGGTCTAGAATTAATTTAAGATAGAGATGAATATATAAATTATGCTAAGCACACACAGATATAGCCTATAAAGAGGGCTGAAAGTTAGAAGCCACCTATCAATTAAGATGAAAGTTCAGATTTGTGTGGGTTTTGTAATTAAATTTGTCTATAAACATTTGCATCAGCACAATACTTTATATCTCACTGCATTTAAATTCAATAATAGCTCAAACCACAACAACTGATATTGTTTCAATGTTTTTCAGATCGAACTCCAGTGACCAAATGTGGAAAGCTACTGAAGTATAAAAGTTAGCTGTAATTAAGTTCTATTGCCGACGAAATTTGTTATTTGATATAACATTACACGTACACTTGTGCAGGGCGGTATTTTTTTGGCGGAATTGGGAAATTTCTGGTCATTGCTTACTACTGACTTGTCCATTCTTGGTATTTAGCCAAGGGGGAAGGGTAAACTGGCAAAGTGGCATTTTCTCTTCTCCCACATTTGTCTTACACTCTCAAATGCCATGCTGCACCTGTGTATTAGCATTCCCTTGTGCCAGCATTACAGACTGAAATAAGAGCATATGGGTTTGTAATATTGATCTTATGAGACACCAGATTCATTGTTAGTTTTGATGTTTCTGTCTGAAGTGGTACTGTCTACTCAACTGAACTGAATCACTGAATCAGTGTTTCTATATATGCTAGGCGCATAAGAATAAGCAGCTACTACAGTACTACCTTCAAAAGCGCTATGTAAATTTACGAGATTTTACTTAATTACTTACTTTTATATTTGGACTCAAACTACTTCTTTTCCAGTGTGCTTTGTTGTTTCTTACGATGATTATGTAATCTTTACAGGTGGACTTGTCATCAAACATGTGCAATAAAGTGCATCATCATTATTCTTATAATAATAACTTTATTATTATTATTATTATTGTATCTTTTAATGGCTGAGCTTCATTTTTGTTTCAGAGTCGATGTTTTCCAAGGGCTTTAAGCCAACGTATGTTGAGCTCCATCAGGACAGTCAACTGATCTGGTTTCAGAGTGAAACAAGCTCAAAGGCAGAAGGAACTGTGTTCCTCAAGGTACAGTGGCAGTAATAATAATAATAATAATAATAATAATAATAATAATAATAATAATAATAATTATTATTATTATTATTATTATTATTATTATACAGTTCAATAATAATAAGGTTCAAAGTGGTTCAGGAGTCTGCCCCTGTATGATAACCATTATGGTTCTCCCATCCAATCTGGTGTCTCAATAGATCAATATTACAAACCAATCTAGTATCCTATAGTACTTAGGTTTATATTGAAGTCATTTACACTAGTAGCCATTACCAGTACCATCTTCTCGTCCAATTCATTCCATCTATCTACCACTCTTGCACTAAAAATGCTGTATGTATCTCCCAATCTGTTTCTTAAACAGTTTCACGCTGTGTCCTTGGGTTCCATCATACTGTTTTGTTGTAAAAACCTTTCTCTTGGCAGACAGCAATTTAATAATCCTGGCAGAACATTTATTATTAATAATAATTAGCTTACAGTTGGAAAATTTTTTATGACTTTTATATTCCTTTGTTCTCCACCCATGATCTGCAGACTTCCTGAAATTTTTCAGTTTATATTGCACTGTGATAATAATGTGTCAGACATCAGAGCTGAAGTATTGGACGGACCAATTTAATGTCCACTCACTTATCATAGATAAACATGTTTAATACCTGAGATACATGTATCTCCAAATGGCAGCCTCCAAAGCTTATATCCTGGGTCAAGAAGCAGATGCTTTACTAGAGGCTAAGACTCACATAGCTGAGTCTCTAAGTTTGCAACTCAATGGCCAGAGTCCACAAAGGATTTTTGTCAAAGTTTTTAAGTGCATTATGTAAATTTTGTAATGTTTTTGCTATACTTGAAAACTGGTATTTGAAAAAAGAGGCCTGAGTTGCCAAATAGTATGAGAATTGTTGTTTTACTGTCTTTTTTTACATCAAGGAATAAACAGATGAAGTAGATTGCTTTTACTTTGACTTCTGCACAGCTTTAAAACTGACTGAACATAAAACATTGAAATTCTTTTATTTTCATCATAAGCTGAGGTATTGTGCAGTGTTTTATCCAGACTCCAGGCCTTTGGAGGGGAAATTGACTTGGCTGGAAGGGAAGAGACATAGTTCAATGCAAAAATTTATGTTAGTGCCAAATTATGGAGGGGGATTTTGAATTTTTTTTTGGGGGGGGGTCTCCTCCTAGCAGATCTGGAATAAAACACTGGGTACTGTGAATGACGATGAACAGAAACATAAATAATCTTAATATGGCTGGTGTTGCTTTTTCATTTTTATTACAAAGAATGTCTGCAACTTTATTGCTGTTGGACCATTCACACGAAACATTCCTGGTCGACCACCCTTGCCGTTCGGACTCAGCGAGCAAACTATCATTGCCATTCCAAGCCAACCTTCTCAGAATGCAGAAATCCAGTGGTTCCTCTGTGCAGACGGCACTGAGATGAAGTGAGTAAATACTTGTTTGTATGATGATGATGATGATGATGATGATGATGATCATTATTATTATTATTATTATTATTATTATTATTATTATTATTATTATTATTATTATTATTATTATTAATGTACTGATTAATGTGGTAACTCGTTCAAACAAACTGCGTGAACACATTACAAAGTTACAAAATATGATTTTTGTGTTGATCAGAAGCTTTGGAACAGTTTGCAAACTATATGAAAACTTATTGGCAATCCTCCTATTTGACCTTTGATAAAATTTTCTCATCAGTTTTTAATGAATATCACCAGTCTATGAACGAATAGGTTACCCATCCACCTGTGATTCCTCTTGTTTATGCCACTGCTAATAATCATTTGTGTCAGCGAGGTTTTCAGAAGATACCATCAAGATAGACATGCACAGTCCATTTAGCCCATTTAGTGAATACATACATAAATTGTCCATTTAGTTTAGGAAGCATTGTGAGCTCCCCAGGGGGTTTGGGGCAGATCCCCAGTCCCAGAAGCTTTCAGTAATACGGTAATATAATAGAGTTAAATTATGATCTCTGGTGCATAGTTTAAAAACTTTAATTGTTATTTATTAAACAGCAGCCAAAAGCTGTAGTCCTAATGCAGTACAACTAAGTGTATGGATTTAGAAAAAAATTCAGCAACCCCTCTAAAATCACACAACTAGTCCCAGCCTGAATGAAGGAGCCAGTTCCCGTGCCTACAATAACGATCCTATATGCCTTTATATGCATGCATATATATATATATATATATATATATATATATATATATATGCACACAATTCACACTTATGAAAAAAACACAATATATATATATATATATATATATATATATATATATATATATATATATATATACACACACACAAGCATATATAGTTTTGTCTTTTACTTTTGTTTAGTTACCGTAAATCCTCTAGATTAGCATTAAAACAAATGATTTTTACCCCACCCCATTGTATTGTGTTAGCATTGTATGGAGACCTGGTTTTTGTTTGAGACCCTGTCCTGTATTAGAGGATTTACTGTTCAGTTCAAACTATTTGTCCTAAATTGATACTTAAAACCAAACACAAATGTTTTCATGCTTTGCAGTGACTGGATGTTACAATTATGCAACACGGTAAGCACCATCACTATGATGTATCTACTGTATCTCATGCACATTAAAAGTGCATTAGCACTTAATTGGCAATAATTTCAACGGATGATTGATTTGTCAGGAGGGGTGGGTGGTTAACCCTGTACTAGTCAAAGTGACCCCATGATGGAGGCAAAACGTAGTGGTTTTAGCTGTCTGTCTCTCAGCTGGTCATAAATTTTGGAGTAGGAATAGTTTGCTTCTTGAGAAATGATCACTGGGTTTAAACCAAATTGATCCAGTAACTTTCAGCTCAGAAAATCCCTAGTGAATTTTGAATAGAATTGATGTTAATTTGCCAATCACTGCTGTTGGGTTTTGCTAAATACACTCAGGGATGTAGCCAGGATGTTAGATTGTGTGGGGGGGCTGAAGCTCAAGATTCACTTCCCCTCCATTCCTTTTGAACCCGCAATGCCATTTGGGGTTGAATTTATTTGAGGGAGGGGACGTAGCTAGCATGGGCTTGGGAAGGCTTGAACCCCCCTCCAAGCCCATGCCTAGCTACGTCCCTAAATACACTTAAGACCAAAGGATGAGTAAGATTTCAAAACTTAAGTCATTTGCGAACACATCATGTGGTAATGGAGTCATACATTGGATGCCTTAATTAGATGTTCAAATTGGTCTTCTTTGGTCCTGGATAATATGCCTTTGATCATTTGTTGTAGTTTGGCTCTATTTTTCAACATCTCAAATGTTGTTTGAGGCACTTTACATCCATTAGTGGTGTTTGCTTTATACTCATCCTTTTGGTCTTAAGTGTTGATCCTGTATTGTCTTTGCTAAGACAGAGATTAGATTAGTCAAACATCATACATTAGTCATCATTGTTTCGTTTGTATCTTGTTTAAATGCCGCTAAACTTAGTATTTTCATTTTATTAGATTAATAACTTCTGTAAAAGAATTATAATAATTATATATTTTAAGTATACTCATGTCTCTATCTTTAACAAAATGAAGCTTAGTTCTGTTCTTCAATAATATGTTTCTAATGCCAGCTTTAGAAAAGAACTTTGTTTGCAGCTACCCCAGCCACCACAGCCCTCCCAACCGGCCTCTCAACAGCCATCCCAAGCACAGTCACGGCCTGGACCTGTGCCTTCCAGCAGCACAAGACAGCCAGTTGCTCCCTCCTCCTCCTCCTCCTCAATATTCATCCTCTGTGCCACCAGCTAGAGGTAATTCTGGACAAATTCACATAATTCAGCAACAAGATGATATAGTTTGTTCGAGATTACAAGCAGATTATGAATCTTCTGTAATTTTAATTAAATTTTTTAAAAGACGACACATTTAGCATATTGCCACAAACACGAATGCCTTTAAAAAAATCAACATCTAATAATAATAATAATAATAATAATAATAATAATAATAATAATAATAATAATAATAATAATAACGCAATTTAAAGTGGTTTAGACGGCTAAGTCAGTCTGTGCGAAAACGGTTAAACATATGAAAAAAAAGTTCATCAACTAAAATTGAACTAAGATTATTTGCTTAAAGCAAGAGAAGATCTTATTGTGTCTGTTGACAGGCTATGCTGGAGCAAATGTTCCACCAAACCAGCGCTTGCAGGCTCCTCCACAGCAATACTATGGTAATCAATAGGCTTATCATTCAGATAAAGATTTTGCTTCCTTATAACTGTCCATTAACTTTTAATTATAATTCTAATTATGCAGATGATGATAATGATTTAGATTTGAATTTGTGAAAATTATATCTGAATAAAGATTTCTGCAATGAAGTAAGAAGAATCAATCGATGAATCGATTGATCGATTGGTCAGTCAGTCACTCAATCAATCAATCATTCAATCAATCAATGCAATGATTAATACCTTTTGCTTAACTGCTCAGGAACAAATCAGCAGAATCAAGGAAGACCAAACTATTCTGGTGGTGGTGGTGGTGGTGGAGGTCCAGGAAACACAACAGTCATTGTAAATGATCGTGGGGGTGGAGGTGGGGTGGATCAAGATCAGGTTTTGCAGAAGGTAAGCAACACTTTTACTCACCTGGTGTAACATTATCTTTTTGTATGAGTAAATAGGACCCAAGAAATTACCACTGATAAATTAAGTGAGTTATGGAAGAATGGAATGGAACATATATAAGTACATGATCTTAAAAATAGTCAAAGTCCTTCCCATGCTCCTACCAGAAAGCAGGGCTCATGAATTGGTGTTGATCTCTATTTTTAAGGCCCTTATGCTTTGTTGGACTGCAGCATTGGTACTGCAGTGGTTCTCACACAGGGCAGTCCCTACTGAACCAATTTAAACCTTGTTATATTATTATTATTATTATTAACTCATTTTGCCATTGCCCTCTAGCGAGCGAAGTCTGGACCAACCTTAGGGCTCCCGGGCGGGTACCAAACCTGTGATTTTTAAAATGTTTAAATCTCTCTCAACACCAATGTTGATAACACTCTGCTAACTTCCTAATTTGAGTGTTCATAGTTGTGACATTGCTGAATTTTAAAGTATTTCCTTCCCTAGTCCGAGACCATTTGCTACAGTTTTTCATCTTTCAATATTCTATTCAGTTTATCTGCTATGGTATGGTATCCGTCCATCCTCATTGCTGAGGGTTGGAGGTTATCTGCTATACAGGTAATATATTAAAAACAAAAACCCTCTACTGACTATAAATGCAGAGCATACTCCTGACTTTTGCTTAATTGTCTGACTCAATGTTATCCAACATCCATGCATTGACCCAGTGTTGGAGTTGTGAAATTTGAGCTGAGGGGGAGGGTTGAAGGCTGAAATTCAATGAATGACAGAAACTGCATGTACCCAATATGCGATTTTTGGGATGGTTGCAAAGTTAGCTGGGGGAGGGGGGTGGTTCAATCCCCCCCCCGGCAACTCCAACACTGCATTGACCCAATCTTTTGCACTGGAATCTTCAGCACCATTCAATACCTGCACATATCAGAGCTGGTGTTATATAGAAATACATAATAATTGCTCTTGCAGAACTTAGTGAAATAAAACATTTGAAAGTTCCCAAAAAGTATTAAATTCTTGTAAGATATTAAATGCTTTAGACATGCATCCGTGTGTAGAAGAGTTACATGTTTTATTGTTTTGGTGAGAATTTTCAAAATTTGGTGACAGCTGTATTTACCTGTTTTGTAGGAATGCTGTTAGGAGGTGCGCTTGGTCTTGGTTATGGAATGAGGCCCAGCTGGGGTTGGGGATATGGAGGAGGATGGGGTCATTCAGGCTGGGGTGCCTATAACTATGGACCAAGCATGGTCATCAACGACTACGACGTACACAATACAACGATACAGAATACAGAAATTAACCAAACAAATATTGTAAATAACGAAACCAATGTGCATAATGATACTGACAACATCAATGTTAACAACGAAAACAACGACACAACAAACAACGAAGTGAACTACAACGATGGAAACAACGATGGAGGAGGAGGCCAGGACAGTGGTGGTCAATATGGAGACGATGGAGGATATGGGGACACTTATGGTGCCAACGGTGGAACGGATCAGGCAGATTATAGTGGAAATGACTATGCAGGAGATACCGGTAACTATGGTGGAGATGACTATGGAGGAGATAACAATTACGGTGGAGATGACTATGGAGGTGGAGATGACTACGGAGGTGGCAATGATTATGGCGGTGGTGACGATTATGGCGGTGGTGATGATTATGGCGGCGGCGACGATTATGGTGGTGATGATTTTGGTGGAGGTGATGACTTCGGGGGTGATTTTTAGCAGAGTTAATTCACTTGATGAATTATAGATTGAAATTCACTGTCAGCATAATACGGTTTAAATTAATACTTCATAGTATGATCTAGTCATTGTCTGTGTTCTTTACTTTTGTACAAGACATACTCATAGGGTAGCAGTACAGAGATATCGGATTATTTTTATTTGCTTATTATGGCTTTTGCTGCTAATTAATTTTCTAACAAGTTATTTATTTTTGAACATAACTTTAAACTGAACCTTAGCAATACAAGTTGTACACAGTTATTTCTTCTAAAGTCAATAAATTTTGAGCCAATAGGCAAAACAGTTTGGGGCTGTCCATTAATTATGCCAACAAAATAGGAGGGTGTTTGAAAATGTTTGACAGTTGTTGACAGAGGTAGGGGGTCAAGAGAAGTTGACATCGACAATTTCATTTTTACTAAATTAATAATCGAAAAATAGGAAATTTCACGGAATACTATTTATTACAGCAAAGAAAAGCCTGACAAGCAAAAATGGTAATCATTTGACACTTGATTAGCAAAAAAGGCGGAAAAGGTCATCACCGCAAAAAAATAATAACCTTCTAAACTTTTTAGGGGGACCTGTCACTGATCTTAGGGGGAGGTCAAAAGTTTTTGACATAATTATAGGGTGGTCAGTGGTCACTGAAAGTTGACAGTTGTTGACAAGGGGGACAGTGGTCAAAATTGCCCAAAATTGTTGACATAATTAATGGATGCCCCTTTTCTGAAACAGTCATGTCTTCACAAACTTCTGTAGATGCCTTACTATTTGTAGTTGGTTGTATAACTTGATGGTTTTGCACATTGAAGATTGTGTTGTCACTAAATGTTGCAATCTCATTGGTGTACTGGATACTGAAATCATTGCAATATTTATGAAGCGGTGTACTGGATACTGAAATCATTGCAATATTTATGAAGCAGTGTGTAAACTATTTTCTCAAATTACGATTTTTGCAGATGAAGCACATGCATTCAGGTTGAGCAACTGTTGAAATGGCATGTTCATGAATTTTTACAGGTTAATTATCATAATTGTTCTTGCCTTTGTTCAGCAGCTATATATATATATATATATATATATATATATATATATATATATATATATATATATATATATATATTTGTTTCAGCCTTCATTTGTATTTACAATCTCAAGCAGTCTCCATGCATAATAAATGTTTTGAACATTATTGTCATTGAGTTTTAAGTCAATTTTTTTGTAAATCCATGGAGAACATTAGGCTATAAAGAAGTTTTCCCACTCCTATGAAGTAATTTTATAATAAAATGTTATTCTGTGGGAAATTGCAACTATAATTATTACATACATGAAAGGCACAGTCACAAAACCTCTTCCAGCAATCAACTCACATTCGGTTCTACATCAGACAGATCAACAGAAAGTCACGGCTGATTTGTAAGCATTAAAAATCTAATTGTTCTTGGAAATGAGCACAGAATTTTATTGACATAAAACCAATTGCTATTTCCCATATTCCAAATCAAGTACAAGAGTACATAATGCATTAGAAGTACTTTCACAGCCATTTCTTATAAAGTAACAAGATTAAAAATATTATAAAAATGAAAACAACAAACATTGAAACATCACAGAAAAGTGAATGCACTCATGACTGATGATTAGATACAACACATACAAAACACATACACACACACACACACACACACACACAACACAAACATAATTGAAAAGACACAAAGGGTAAGTCAGAATGTAAGTTTTTTGCTTTAAGATGCCTCCATCATGGCTTCAGCACAAACATGGTGACATGATCATGCCTGCCAATGCAATAGTCTTTAATACAACGAACGTCAATGCATTGCAATCCAAATACATGCTTAAAGATGGAAACTAAATATGCAAAAATCCAAAACCCGTAAAGGCACATAAATATTATCTCAGCCACATATTCACATAATAGTAGGTTTAGATGCTGATCAAGCAGTGGCGGCTCCACCGGGGCCATAGGGCCTGTGCCCTTAGAGAGCCTGGCCCCCAGTGGCCTCAGTTGGGACCCTATAAATGCTACATACATTAAACAACAAATGGTTGGCCCCCATGATTAGAATTTGCTCCCCCTATCACCCCACTTATATTGGCCACTGATCTCAAATAAAATTAGACAACACAACACTTTGCCTATCACTTTATATTGGCAAGCCTTAAATGAATAAGGGACCATCCATATATTATGTACACAAAAAGCCATGTTCATACTCCCCCGTTGCACCCGTGCTACGTGCACATTCGGTCGGAACCCTCTCCCTCCCCATACGCAAAACCGCCTAAATCCAATTACCCTCGCTTCCTCAATGTGGACGTAATATATGGGTGGCCCCTCAGTCATTTGCAGAGGAAGAATCTGTATTTTTGTGTGAGCATAATAATGTCCTTATAATTGATGAAAGATTATGTCAGAGATTTAACTGGGATGGCATAGTGTTTCTGTAGTGCTGCATATCGCTGGAGGTCAGCAGTTGAAAGCGATGGCACCAAATTGTCCAAAGCGGTTAGAAAATCAGACGCGCTAACCTCCAGTTTCTCCTCATCGGTAAGCTCTGACACGCCTACAGATTTGATCATAAAAGCAATTTTAATGTTGCAAACTATAAATTCTGCTTAATGCAAAACTGGATTAGTGACCAACAGGTTGCACAGATGAAAATAGAGATAATCATTTGATGATCCAGTTATCTGTTCCTATCGAGATGAATAATGGCTTAGAGCAGTGGTTCTCAAACTGGGGTCTGCAGTCCCTTAGGAGACCACCAAGTGATTTCAGAGGGACCGTGAGGGGATTACTTTCTCAAGATATCTTGTCAAAACCTCAAAATACACAGATGGCTCTAAGAGTTCTCAATCCATTTGAATTTTAATTTGTTGATCTAGATTTGCAATTTTATTATTAAAATTTAATAATTGACAAAATAAGTAGCCAATATCTATATATTTATTAAAGTTATTTCAAATTTTATAAGGTCCGTGAGTCATCACAAAAATTTCTAAGAGACCGTAATGCAAGAAATCCTAAAAAGTCTGAGAACCACTGGCTTAGAGGATGAGTGGATTTTTGGTTGAAACTTACAAAATAAAACTTTATCCAGTTACATTCCATGAATTACCTGACTCTATTTCTTCAATTCTCCTACGAATGGCATTCAGCATTGCGTCGGAAGCGAGTGCATAAAAATCGGCGCCGGTCAACGACATAGGACAACGCTCGACGATGTTTTCAAGTTTACATTCAGGAGTGAGAACAAATCTAACACAAAACAGTTGCAAATCAGGTCACAACCTCCAACGTCTTGCCAAACCAAAAAATCTTTTATGCAATAAAACTTAAATAGATAAATAAACCGACAATCCGCCTGATAACCATAAATCTTAAACCTAACGTTAAGCTTCTTTTTGTGAAAAAACCCCCCCAAACCTCAAAAAGACACCTCAACTAAATGCAATGAGATATTTTATATGAGAATTACATGAGAATATTATATGAGAATTTCAACATCTTCTTCCGTGCTTTTTCTTGTCTGCTAGGAACGTTTCTGTTGCGAAAGGCCGCTTTCTAAAAGATTTGCCACCGTATTCATCAAGACGCCGAATTCCTTCATTCCACCAAAACGGACTTTCAAGATTGTCATCCTACGTTCGTCATTGACAGGTCAACGATGTCATAGCGCCTTTGACTTTGGCTATGTTAGGGCGCTATAGAAGTTGTCTCGAATATATATCTTCATACTGTACAAACAGCAGTAAAAATTAGCATTGCAAGAATATCACTAAGTAATTTTCAACTTTCCTAACAATTTCTATTTATTAGGTGACAGCGCATTTTTCAACACAAAACTAACTTCCTAGTAAGTGCTTTTAGAATCTTCAGCTGCGATTCTTTATCGTCACTGATTCCAACATAAACAAGCTTATCAAACCTGGTTCAAAAATATAAGCAAATTTCCTCATATCAACTTCTATAACAAGCCTAATAAAACAATAAACGTATATTTATTTTCAAGGTGCTACCAAAATTGCAAAAGAATTAAACTCAGAAATCGAGCTCAACTTAATATTTTCCTAGTGAACCTGTAAACTGATATATAATTAATCACCACAAATTTGACCGACCATGTGAAAATCTTTCATCTATATGCAGTATGCAAGCAATGTAAATTTTACAGGAAGGCTGTAAAGCAATATGGTGGAACATAGCTACAGGCTCATTCCACACAGCCAGATGGTTGCAGGTTCAAATCTCTCTCTACTCACATGCCAATGATCAAGGGCAAGCTGTCCCTTAACAATTTCATGACAATATATACTGTAGGTATCTAATCTAATCTAATCTTAAACTTCTATAGCGCCACTTTCACAATGCACAGGAGCATCAACCGATGGCACTCCAAATCCAAACCACTAAAGATCCAGGTCAAATCCAGGGTATCTGGCCGGACAAACGGGTGACAGTCTATGGTGGATAAGCCCGGTCAAAAAGATGGGTTTTTAATCTTGCTCTAAAAATTTGTATTAAAATAATGTATTAATCACTTCAGCAATTTGTGATAATGGCAGCAAGAAACTATTTCACATATTATTGGTACTGCTCCAGTATATCTTCCAGAACTACTCCAGGCTCTTAGCTCTATCCCTGGTCAGTCAAGTCTTCAGTCCACAACCCAAGGTCTTCTCCGTGTGCACTAAGCACAGACATCCTTATTCCTGAAATGAAGTTATGAGTCAGTCAACACTATCTTCTGGAATGCCTTAGACCAGTGTTTTCCAAATTGTGAGTCGTGACCCAAAAGTGGGTCGCAGGGTAGAGCGAAACTAGATTCAAAAGTGTCATTTTCTAACCATGGTGGGGGATGCGAATCCCCAAAACAAAAAATCCCCTCCCAAATCCCAGCACTGACACAAATTTTTGCATTGAACCGTGTCTCTTCCCCTCCAGCCAAGTCAATTACCCCGCAAAGACCTGGACTCTGGATAAAACACTGCCCTAGACAAAGTTTGGCAAACAATACAGTGACTTCAGCTGTTAGTTGGTAGCGGTCTTGTGCTATATACCGTCCGGGTCTCAGCAACGCTGGGTCCAATAGGTCAGGTCGGTTGGTCGCACCGATGACAAATACGCTGTGCGATTTGTGCAGACCATCGAGCTCTGTCAACAGCTGAGATACAATTCTGAAAGTAAAGAGTTAAAGCTCATAACTACCATTGCTAGAGGACTTAATGTATATAATGCATTAATCACTTGAGCAAACTTCATTCATCTCCTTTACCAATTCAGTTCAAAGATTTCAATATTATCAATTATATCCAAGACAAAATGTCCAAATCAAGCACAGGCTTTTCTAACTGATATCATACACAGTGCATGCTTCTCTCAGTGAAGCAAATTTATATTAAATGAATGGATCAATTATAGAGGATTGCCACTGATCATAACTAAAATGGTGCTATATTTAACTAAAATTATCCAATAACTAAAATGATAGCTTAAATGATCCAATTACAACAGTAATCATGAGATTATATATAGAAATAATCATCAGACATCTTCATCACCTGTCCATGACACCACCTGAATCACCACTGCGCCCCCTGTTGGGGGCCAGAGAATCTAATTCATCGAAAAAGATGACACACGGAGAGGCGGATCTTGCTCGTTCAAAAACTGCACAAATAAGTTCAACAACGATGCAGAACTTGCAATGCAAAAGGTTAGGTCAGAATGGGACTGAAATTTACATACCAAATGGGGCTACAGTTTACCAACAAAAACAGATTTTTACACAAGGAATCAGGTCAGGTCAGGTCAGGTTTTGTCCTCCAGCCATGTCCAGCTATCGACTTCTCCATGACATCTCTCCAAAGTTCTCTGTCCTTTGCTATTTCTTCCAAGGTCATTCAGTGTCTTCTGTCAGTTTTTCCGTTGAGATTCAGTCCTGCCATGTTCAGATCCTCTTCCAAGTTGTCCATCCATCATCTTTCGGTCTTCCTTTAGATCTTCTCCCCTCTAGATTGTAGTATGAAAAGTTGTAGTTTAAGGTTTCCTATTTCTCCCATTTTGAGTATATGTCTGGTCCATTTCATTTTTCTCTTTGTGATTACTTCAATGATGTAGATCGATTGCAGATTGCTTCTTCATTTGTTATATGTTCTTTGTATCCAATCCGTAGTACCCTACTAAGCCATTTATTTTCTGTTGCTGTTATTTGTTCTCCTATTCTTTTTTATGGTCCAAGATTCACATCCATATATTAGTATTGGCATTACACAAGTATTGAGAAGGAATACACAATCAAAATTCTCAATGATTTTGTTTGTTTGATAAAAAAAACCTCGGCTGCAGAAAAGCAGCACAGGATCTCGGTAATGAAACAAGCAGAAACTGAATTATCAGGAAATGAAAATCATCGTTGCATGCCAATCTGAAATTACCCAATCTAACGTTTTCTTCACTCTGTCCAATGTACATGTTCAGCAACTCAGGACCTTTCACGCTAAAACACAGCGTAAAGAAATAATAAACACAACACAGCATCTAAAATGTTGATGAACTTTTAAACAGGTCAGAAGGTCAACATTTCAGGATTTAATAGCTTTCAAAAGATAACAATAACTTTCATCTTCTCTCTTCTCTGACCAAATGTGTAAAGATTACATGGATTGTGTGCCAAAGACAGTGAAATTACAGTCAAATAGTAATCAAATTACTATGATATCATCATCATCATCGTCGTCGTCGTCGTCGTCATCATCATCAGTAATACAGTAAAAAGAACTTCCAATTGCCAAAACATTACTCGAATAAGCACCACAAACTAAAATACGGCGTATTGCTTCCTTATTCAATATTCTCAACTTGCAAAAACAGATTAGAAAATGGTTCTCAAAACATATCATAAAATGACTCGCTGGCATTTTATAAGTGACCGGCAAAGCCTAAATTACTCGCAATTTCATAAATTTTGCATTAGAAAAAAACAGAAAAATGTGAGCACATAACTAGACTTTACTGTTATGAACTTAAATTGCAATGAACACCAACAGACATTGCATCCATGGAGAAGAATGATGATAGTCAGATATGTGGACTGTCAAGATAAGTGCAACAAAGAAAGAGATATAAATACAAAATTCTAAAGGGTTTTACACAAATTTTCCAGCCTACCTGAGAAAGTTCAGAGAGCATTCCGTTGCAACCGCCTTTGCCAGAAGCGTTTTCCCAGTTCCTGGAGGTCCGTAGAGAAGAACTCCTGCAATAAAAAGTAAAATATTACCTAGAATTCACCCAACAAAGAGATAATAATGAAAGGGAACGGATAAAAATATCAAATGCTTCGTTTGCATAATAATTATATCAACAAGAATCTTCTGAAAACCTAGGTAAGTTAAAGGTAGGTCCCATACTCGAGTCCGAGCATTGGGTTCCGGCGCTTATCTCCAGTTAGGCAACCAATGATGTAGGCAGATTAAGCCATTAATCTGGGGTAGGTGGTCATTACTTCCCCCAGACCCACATTTTACCTCGCAGCTTAACGCTGCTCCTCACCTTACCACTGCCCTCTAGTGAGTAAGGCTGAGTCGACCTTAGGGCTACTGTTGGTATCGAACCCGCGACCTTCTGCTCAATTGTCCAGTGTTGTTACCACTCTGCTAACTTCCCGTTCAGTGCTTGTTTAAATGCTTCTAGTGTCTTTGAAGAAGAAGATAGGGTGCTTTTGGTAAGTCTGGATTCAGCAGGGGTGCAGCGATTTGAAAAATGGCTGTACAAAAAAATTACTGGCAGACCTGATCGTCTGAGGCCAAGGTTAAGCAGTTCTGGATGCTGAAGAGGCAACTGTACGGTGTCAAGAATGTCTTTCTTAACTTTCGCCAAACCACCGACGTCATCCCAAGTTACTGTCGGTATCTGACAACACAAGATTTAACATATACATTTAAGTTTTAAAATCAATAACTTTAGCTCATATTTAGAAATACCAGTAAATGGGAATCATTAATAACATCCAACCACAGTCAGAACAAAGAATGAACATAAGGAAAGACATCATCCAGTCAAGCAGCAAAGCAACTGGAGCAATCAAAAGTTTACTGTCAATAAAATCTAAAACCGGTGCCAATAATTACATAGGATGAAGCAGGAAATCCTGGATAAAAATGGAAGAAATAAGGAAATAAAAGAGGAATGTATGAAGGCAAAAGAAGAATGGCTGCTGTCAATAAAATCTAAAACCAGTGCAAATAGATACATAGCCACTAAAGAAAAAAAAACTAAGGCTACAGGCCTAGACTGTCATTACAAAGGATTATTATTATTATTATTATTATTATTATTATTATTATTATTATTATTATTATTATTTATTTATTTATTTATTGAAAGTTAGGATTTATGTGGTGAATCATCCTAGAAAGACTACTTGAACACATTACAAAGTACATGAATAGTATAGGTCAGGATTTAACAGAATAGCTCATCTCAAACAGCCAAGTCTTCAGTTGCTTCTTAAATATGTCCAGAGAAGGTGATGATTGAACACAGACTGGAAGACGATTCCAGGCTTTCAAAAAGATCGCAGACGCCTTCTACTATTATTATTATTATTATTATTACTATTATACGAACATTTCTATAGCTCAAATATTCGCAAAGTTTATATAGTTATAAAAGAAAAAAACTAAGGCTGAACTAAGGCTGTGAAAATCTAAATAAGTAGAGCATCATATTTAACTTAGTATAGATTGAAGATCAACCATACCTTAGGAGCTCCTACTGCCTCAGAATGCATTAACTGCATTTGGTCAAGAGCCATTTCAAAATCATTGGACACCAGCTGAACTGCACCACGACTGGAACCACCGTCATCAGCACTCGATAAACTTGATACAATAAAGCACAGAAGAAAATCACATACAAATAATGATACATGTAGATGTATTTGCGATAATTAATCAAACAACCAAAACAAAACTGATCCAAGGCATAACAATTCAAAATTAATAATAAACAAATAATGTTAAAGCACTAGCAATCAATGCTAAATATATCAGAGGAACAAATCACAAATATTATAAATCTCATCAAATGTATTTAACTATGATGCCAGACTTCTAGGCAAGAATTTTCAAAACCAAAAATGCATAGCGCAGTCTGCTCAGCATAAATGCAACAGGTAAAAAAAATGCAGATTAGCACAAATGGTTAACAGTTTCAACAGTACAACGCTGAAAAGTAATAAGGACAAGAAACTGATAACATAAATTATCGTAAACCCTCCTCATACTCTCATGGAAAATTTGCACTTAGCGCATCAATCTCAACCATCCTCTTCTTCAAGTGTTATCAATCAATCAATCAACTTCTATAGTGCCACTATCGTAATGCCCAGGTCATCAGCCGATGGTGCACCAAATCCAAATTGAATTAGAGCCAGGTCAAGCCGGAAAAGACCAGTTAGAAATGGCGGGAGAGCAATCTATTACGACTTCAGTGACCACGGATTTCCACTCTGCACTGTTTCTGGCTGTTCACTTTGATCCTTGTTTTCCTGTTTTTTTTCTCTTTTAGGCTATCTGTGTACTGGCATTATATTCTCTGTTTTTCTCTTGCTCCCCTCTTTTTCTTGTTATCACCAAATTTTCCAGTCCATCTCTCTTATTATGCATCCAAAAATCTCAATTGCCTGCACTTGTCTATAAAATTGGGTTGTCTATAAAACTGAATTGAGAGCTAAGGTCTGAGTGCTAACACCTTTAAAGTGACATAATGTTCTTACATCAACTTCTCAATTCCAGACCTAGTTATCCCAGTCATCAAGCTAACAGCGTCTACTGCAAGCTGTGGCTGATGGTGCACCAAATCCAAATTGAATTAGGGGATATGTGTGGATATTAGTGGTCACTAGGGGATATGTTGCTAGGATATATCCCCTAAGTAGTTACCCGGACAATATCCATGTGACTGATAAGCTGGCATTAAACAACGGGTGCTCCACTTAAAAATATATCTGCAAAATATTTGTTTTGGACAAAAATCACATCAGGATATATCCGGGTGAATGCGTTTGCACATTAAAGAGGATAATTCAGCCGGATGTCTTTGCCATTCAACCAATCAACTTCCAGGTCATTAGGTCATTGCCCAATTGACTGCTAGGTCAGGCGATGACTCGAATGGTTATGAGACATAAAATGTGTTTGCAAAATAATAACTTTCCAAAACAGCATCCACAGCCTCACCCTAAATTTATATGCTTGTGAGACACCTTTATAATCAAAAATGCAGCTTTAAAATGCACATTAACACCTGAATTGCAACAATTCTGTTGTCTGCCATTTTTGCAAAAGGCGTGGCTACTTTTATCCTAGGTCCATCCACCTACTGTCCGGGGACAACGTAATGGACTCATAAGGGGATATATTCCCACAACATATCTCCTTATGGAGTCATACCTTTAAAGGGCAGTGGAAGGCTTGTTCAATAAGTTATTGCCAAAACATGCATTCACACCAAAAAAACATTATTAAAAAAAACTCACTTTTGTGCTTGATGTCTGCGAAATGCGAACTGCTTCACGTGACTTAACAGCATAATGAAATCGTCCAAGACCATGCCCTGCACAATATAGAAATTTAAAACTCAGTAATCTGTTAGGTTCGTTTTACAAACATCAGGCCATCCAATTTCAATACCACATGCAAACACTTTTAGATAAATAAGCAATGTAGCAGCTTCAACAGATCATCATACATTTCTGCTATTAATTGACTTTGGCAGATCAGTTACCAGTGGGTCATTTGTCCTACTATGACTTGGATTTCCAAAACCCAAGTAAGTGGAGACTATAAATTATCAAGTACAGGCACTATGCTTACAGCCTAGAGGTCTCAAATACTGGAAATGGTGATTATTGTACATTTTTAATTGCTCATCAGTGAAAAGACAATACTGGCTTAGATTGTTCTGAGGAATATAGCAACAGAATTATGCAAAGAAAAGTGCTACTGTTACCTTACTCTACTTTGCTAATAAAAAGCTCAGTGCTGTCATTGAGTCAAAGATAATGTCAAAAAAATTCAAACAAAGATTCTGATAACATCTAACTCATTTTGGCCCTATATGACAAGTTGACATATACAACAAGGTACCTAATTATACACCTATCGACTTATATCAACTTACACGAAAAGTCAAGTGAAAGTGTATATATATATATAAAAAGCCATCATTATGAAATCATTTACACTTAACAAAACAAAAAACAGTCTTCTCCATCCAATACCATGCACCTTGGCGAGAGATCCATTACGCGGGGGAACCATATCCTCTGAAATGCCCTACCTAACAACGTCTATGGAATCTAACCTCGAATTGTTTGCAAAGAAACTTAAGACGTACTTGTTCGATATATCGTATAAGTGCAGAATGTAAAGTGCTCTTGACTTTGGCCTTCAGCTATGATTATTGCACTATATAAATTGACATTTTAACATAACATAACATAAATGATCATACTGCCGATCTTTGAGCCACGTGGCTGAGATGCACATCCGCTGCTAGCGGTTCATCTGCTAGAAAACTCTTCAGCAATTCTAGTCTTCTGCGCTCATCTAAAACCTGTGCAAAATATGAACGCAAACAGATGCAATGAGAGAGAGAGAGAGAGAGAGAGAGAGACAGACAGACAGACAGACAGACAGTTAATTTCAGTTTGCGGATTCAGAGATGTTTCAAAGCCTAATACAACTTCAAATGCATGCAAGCACCAAAATTCTGCTATAATTCCTTTCCAAAAGATTTTTATAACTAAGAACAAAGACATTTACAAACAAGCAGTGATGTTAACAAGGACCGACCCCCCAAGGACGAGGATAAGGACAAGGACCGACTCCCCAAGGACGAGGATAAGGACAAGGACCGAACCCCAAGGACAAGGATAAGGACGAGGATAGGAAAAAACCAGACACAATTTCAATTCGAATCACAAAATTAGAAAAGTAAATTTTTTTAAAAACATAATGTAGTCAACAGCAATGCTGCATTTCAAATGCGCCTTTGACTTTAGCCACCTAGCTGTTACTGCGCTTAAGAAATTGTCAAGTTTAATAATAATAATAATAATAATAATAATAATAATAATAAATGAAAAAGTGTTTCCAGCAGCTGATCAGTCATGCTGACTCATGCACACAGGTGAGGTCTAATTATGAGACCACAGAGTTCAACTGGAGCCGACGTCGCAGGGAAACAAAGAATTCTGCTAAAGAATCAACTGGTATTATAAAGGAAACACTGACTAAACATTTAGAGTAACTCAACGCAAAAGCATGTAGCCAAAATATAAATCCACATACTACTCTTACCTTGGAACATAATTATCAGTACAATTGAAAATGGTATAAGTAATTTGGTCCTTATAAGGACTTTTGCAAGGACTAAGTTACAAGGACCAGGATAAGGACCGATCTGCAAGGACGAGGATAAGGACAAGGACCCGAACCCCAAGGACGAGGATAAGGACGAGGACTGACTCCCAAGGACGAGGACAAGGACAAGGACTTCAAATTGGTCCTTAAGGAGTCCTTAAGGACAAGGACCAGGACAAGGATTAACATCACTGCAAACAAATAACTGACTACAAATTGCTTGACAATTATCTAACTACAAAATATACTAAAAAACCTGATAGACGTCAATGCCACTTAGCTCTCTAACAGAGTAACCAGGCCACCTACATGTGGTATTTCTGTGCTGCAAGTGCAAGAAGAGACCTGGTAAATGGCTGAACACCTACATGCCTAAGTGGGGCCCAACTGGGTGAGGAACTGGCTACAGTGCAAGGAGCATCAGAAGAGGAAGAGGACTGGTTAACCACCCTATGCAACTTCAACATGGATGTACCACTGGAGAACCATGCTGAGGCTGTCAAGGTTGCATAAGCATTCCCACAGCACTGAATGATGATGATGATGATGATGATGATGATGATGATGATGATGATGATGATGAAATGACAACAAAAATAAAACAAACACAGGTTTCTGAAAAATTCCAACTCACTTCAACTTTAACACAGTGTAGAAAGCACTGATAGATGTCATTTGAGACTTTGACAACAGAAGACGAAGTCGCAATCACAATTATGGGCCAGTCGCCAGAATCATCAATGACCTTCTTTAAGGTGGATATAAAATATGAAGTAACTCTCGAGTCTACAAACAGAGCAAAAATGTAAATTGTCTGCTGAGAACAGCAGATCCTAACAAAGACCTTTCAATTTCCAGACAGATTAATTACTGAAATGTCTCAAACAAGTACAGCTATCCCTTACACCACTAAATTCTTCACAGCAACTTACCATCATTGCCATCTCTGTCTTTGCCAACCAATTCAACGCCATCAAAATGCAAAACACAAGGACTGCAGACTGCAACTAAACACAACAGAAAACTCAACAGAAAATATATAAAAGTCAAAAAAATATCATTAAAAAATAAATTATTATTATTATTATTATTGTTGTTGTTATTATTATTATTATTATTATTATTATTATTATTATCATCATTATTATTATTATTATCATCATCATCATCATCATCATCATCATCATCATCATCATCATCATCATCATCAACATCACCGTAAATGGTTACTAATGCATGCTAGGTCATTAAAAAGTGAAAAATCATAAGTGTAGAGCAAGTCAGGGTAGACAACTTGCCCACGATTGCTACGCATTGACTAGGGTTAGATTTGAACCTGCTACCCTACAGTTGTGTGTCAAAAATCCTACCACCGATTCACCACACCCCCTAAACAATAATCATCTGTTATTAACCTCAAATCGTTATTCCACTAAAACTTTTATTAAAAGTGCATTACATAAATCCACTGTGTCCCTACTAAACTGCACCCAATGTGAGACTTGAACCCATGATCTGCAGATTAAAAGCCTGATGCTCTGCTGTCTGCTGACTGAGCTAACTGGACAAAATAACTTAAATATGATGATGACGACGACGATGATGACGGTGATGATGATGAATTGTCTGCCATAACCTTAGCCACAAGAAAACAAATGAAATCATAAATCCTTCATTGAAAACCTTCAAAATCCATTCCCCTCTCCCCACATTTCTACCTTAAAACATTCATATGAGAAAGAAACTGCAACCAAATGAGCAATACAACAAATATGGCCGATAATTAGCGGCCAAGTTAAATAACTTGCACCTAGTCCATTAGAATAATTACCAGTCTGCAGAATTCGGTTAATTTTTACTTCGGCTGCAGCCGCAGTGTCCGACAAAAGGTTGCTGCAGATCAACTGAAAAAAACAAAAGCAGCAGTAAGTCACACAATCAGCCTTGCAAAGCAGCTTAAAGCAATCAGTCAAATGGGCAGAAGTTATATCAGAACATGTGAGGTCAGGTTAAGTGAGGTCAGGTCTTCGTCCTCCAGCTATGTCCAGCTTTGACTTTTCCATGACATCTTTCCAAAGTCCTCTGTTCTTTGCTATTTCTTCCAAGTTCATTTGGTGTCTTCTGCCATTTTTTCTATTGTTATTTGTTTACAATTATCGCAATCATCATCATCAATAACCATGGGCTCAGCGCCCGTTGATGTCTGATGCAATTATTACAGTTTTGTCCCAATTTTTTCTGTTCGTAGCTATATGACATAGTTCTTGCAGACATTTTCCACACCAATCACAAATGTCATCACACCATTCCCTGTGCAATGAGATGTATCTAAGACAGCACAGATGATGTCAGTGTGTCTTTTCTATATAAAGACAAAACTCAAAACACAACAGCCACAATCAACACGCAAGAAACTAACAGAAGTACAGATTATACAAAAATCAGAGAAGACACTGCAGAATTTCATGAAGTTTAATCAATTTCTATGGTGAAATTCATATAACGCTTGGGTAAGAGAATGTTTAACAGCAGAACAATACAATAACTAAATTCACTGATCTATTTTACACTGCACTGTAATTGGTAATTCTATCATCATAATAACTCTACAAACTAGGTTGTTGAATGCAGATGGTTACATCAGTGGTTTTCACACAGGCTTACTTAGCCTCCTAAACCACTTAAAATCACATTATTATTATTATTATTATTATTATTATTATTATTATTATTATTATTATTATTATTATTATTATTATAAATGCTTCACACTCACCCTGTAGTGATGCATGGAAAGTAAAGATGCAAGGATGTGAGTGAGAATTTTAGGCCACTTCCCGGCGGACCAGACAACAGAACTATCGGATAAATGCCGTAACGATTTCTGAAAAATTAAAATAAAGAATAATTTCATGAAGTGCCACCTACTGAAGAAAGCACTGGGCGATCAATATCTCCCGTCATCTAAAAATGGTGACTGGCCGATTTTGGCCGGTAAAGAAATTAGTTTCTAGTTTTCTAAAATATGAAGCTCATTCTCCAACACTAGCTGAAAAGTGAGAAGACACTGAACTCATGCAACATTTTTCACAGCCCTACATTTCAATTTGCCTTTACTTTTAATATTCTCATTGCTTAAATTGCTGTTTTATAAAAAGCCATTATAAAATACAGAATCTTGATGGGAAAATGTTGCAAATTTTCATCACCTGCTAGTAAAGAAAGGCTGGAAAATGTTCGATAAAGAACCAACATAATCTTGAAACACCGGGAGAAGTTTCTGGCTCCAATTGGACAAACATGATGCAGCACCAAAGTAATATGACATGGCTGAAGGAATGTAACCATTAACTGAACTCTCCTAATAAATTAAATAAATAAAATACACAATCATGACAAAAAACAAGCAAACAGCAGGAAACTCATCAATTTTCAGTTTAAAGAGAGCAGTTTTTTATTAATGGTCATAAATTCAATAAATTCAAACATTTCATTCACAAAAACTCCCTCATGAGTTTTTTAAACATCAAATAAAGCCCAGCATCATATTTTCAGTTCCATTTGGAAGGCATGAGACTCAAGACATGCAGTACTAAAGAAACAAATCCATATTTCAGCATATCATCAAGAGTTTTTTGCACTGATAAACCGAAAGAAGACAAATCTTTCTGCACACAAAACAGAGATTCATGCAGGTCATGAAAGAACAAAGCATCCAAAAACTACTTTCATAACAATAATTGTGACTATAGAAATCAAAAATTTGTCTAAAACATGACGATAAAAGTACAAATCTTGTAGATTAAAAGACCAACCTGTAACAGTTGAGAGTGGTGGCAATCAACAAAACATGAGCCTGGAGGCCTTTTCTCCGATGTACGAAGAGTTTTCACCTGGAAATATACGACTGGATTTCGCACTTCTGAACCTTCAGGAATTGGCTCAAAGCATAGAGGATCGACTACAGAAATCCAAGACAGATTTAAAATCAATATCCAACAAACCTACAGTTTTTACCATGTCATGGCTTCAGTAGATTTGTGACAAGTAGGGCACCAAGCAGGCAGAAGCAATGTGTATCAATTCAATCAAAAATAAATCTTTAAAAAAATTGATGGCGAACAAACATTTACAAACTGTACAACATTTCGATAAAGTAAATAAACAATGCTATGGTGTTCACTATATTTACTTATAAAACATTCTATGTAGATCCGAAGAAATATTGCAGACCACAAGTATGCAATATAAAAAAATTGCAATACATTGGGGCACTGGTGATTAATAACGTAAATAAAAATTTAATGTGCTATTGGAAAACAATTCTGCTGAATAACCATAAAAAAACTTCAAGAGATAAATTATGTGACTGGAAAACCTCAACAGAATTTCAGATGAAAACAATGAAGGCAGTCTTACCAGCAGAATGGATGCCAAACACATCTCCTACCTGGAGCAATCTAAAACAAATGAAATGCTACTATGCAAGATTAAAGTTCTAATATTACCAATTACCAATTTTTGAGATAAATACAATGTCTGGTTCTCCAACCATTACCGATACCTTTACCATTAACACTTTCATACCGTTTGTCACAGCGTAAACTGCTGCAATCCCAGGATATCCTCCAAAGTCATACATACTTTGATATTTTTCTCAAACAGCTAAGTCACAAACAGCTTTGGTTTAAAAGTTTAAATTCAAATTGGGTCATTCCGTGTCAACTCAACCAATGGTCCCCACCTCACCATCTCAGAAATGCATGAAATTTTCACCATATGTTTATATATCTATTTGATGGGAAAATACAAATTTTTACTGAAATATTCACTGTAGTTTGAAAGTTAGGTGCCCTTTTGTAATAGGCCCGCAGAACGTTATATCGCGAATCTGACTGCAACGTGATGTTTACATCCTAATAATATTTGAACTATGAGGGCTAGGAGGCTGAAATTTGTTGTGTTTGTACAGTTTTTCATGCTGATTCTCAGCATATAATAATGTCACACATAGTGCATCAAATGTTTTAGTTAGAAAGTGTCAAAGATGGCTTTTCAGATCGAAATTTAGAAAAATCTGCCACTTTGAAGCTTTATAACTCCAAAAGTATTTTGTATTTTGTTTTGATATAAATAATGTTTATTCTACATATTACAGTTATTTCACATACAAATTTGTAACTGTCTATTCCTTTAAATGCATTGTATACTGACTTCCAAAGATGGTGCAGTTCGACAACGGTCTCCACTTCGGGACCACAGTGTGCAAAAAGTGTTAAATATTTTTCTAATTTTTTGTGATTTTGCATAGATCACATATCAAATAATAACTGATAAAAAAAATTGTGATGGCCTTTTTTGGTTTTAAGAACTTTATTAAGTGTCGAAAATAGTCGTTTTTGCTACTCGCGAAAAACGTGCAAGACGAACGTTGCTGATTTAGTGATTCTTTAAACATTTGGTGAAGCTAATGGTTCAATCTTAAAGATCATTACTAATAACCAACAAACTTAATTTTATGCTAGTGATTAAATATATCATGTAGAAATCTGAAATAAAATTTAAACTATGATGCCTTAAATACTGGTAATTATATTATTGAATTTTGTTTTCATATTTTTTGCAATCGAATAATTAGCAGTGTAGCATACTACATTCAGTCATTTTGTTTTCTGCAAACGTTGGTGCAATTCAAAGCAAAAATAAATGTTTGTTTTAAGTGTACATTATCGCTAATTACGGTTGACTATTCAGCCTCTGTCTCTTTAAATTTGAGCTATGTAAAAAGTTGGTTCCTGATGATCAATTTAAACAATTTGACGTGATTTTACAGAAATGACCTGCAGTATTGGACAAGTTTTGATGGATGGCTCAAACTGCAATAAAACTGTGCATAGTGGAAAATTAACTGGTTTGAAGTTTATAAGAGACTGTATAATGTATATCTGAAAACCAGGCACTATTGCTGTGGCAAAATGGTGCAGTGATGGACACCATTGAAAATCCGACTGTATGTATGCATCATGAGCCAATATTTCTAACAAAGTACGAACTGTTGCAGATGAAATGTTGTGAGCCATTAAAATGGCACAGCAAAACTGTTAAGACAGGTCCAGTTTCTTCTGGACAGGCAACACAGATAGGTATCAAACCCGGTCAAAAACTTTGCACATCTTGCCGTTTAATGATGTTCAGCAGCCAGCCTGACGACACTGCAGGATCTGTGAAACTACATTCTTCTTCTGAGGATTCTGAACCAGACATCATATTTGAAGAATCTTTGAGCAGTAGCCTAACTGGAGCAGGATGCTCTCCGTTAAAGATACAAAAAGTCAGCCGACGAGATGCAGTTCCATATTTGAAGTGAAAAGTCAAGCAAGCTTCAATAATGTTGACCAAAAGAGCAGCTAAACTAGCAAAGGTTGCGTACTAGTCATTTGTACTGAGCAACTGGAGAAGCGTTGTGAGAAGTGCAAAGATCTTGACAAGCTGATAGCGAGATGAAAGCAAAGTTCAGACAAGCACCAAAAATACAAAAGATCCAGATTCTAACATTAGTACCTGACAGCTGGACAATTGACGTTACTGTCACTCAATTCAACACTACACGGCATATGGTGAAACAAGCACATACACTGAAAAAGATGATGGGAATATTAGCAGAGCCAATACCTACAAATTATGATATTTCAGCATATTATCACTATTATGCCTGCACCTGAAGCATGTGGCAGCAGTGCTTGTCATTACGATTTTGACAAGTCTGCAATGGAACACGTTCTGGTCCAATTTCAGAGTTTTCTTCAGAAAAACTACTTATAAATGGTTTGATAATTAGTTAAATATGTTTTCGGTGTCAAAGCCAACTGATTTTGATAAAATAAAACATTATGAGCAGACATGTCAAAAAGCTAATGAGCTTAGGCCTATATAATTGATAACCTGTTTGTCATTGGACAATGCATATATTAGTGCTACAGTAGGCTGATATACAAAAGTCAGAAGAGTGATGATACAAATTAAAACCACATTTTCGTGTATCCCCAGCCTAGCTGAGTCAAACCGTACTAGAATTGTCAATATATTCTGCCTCAATTTTATTCTAGAGCATTCAAAATGCCCCGAAAAATGGTGATCCATTTGAAACGACACTATAGGCCTACAAAGTCTTTCAGCAATCTGTTCTTTGTTAATGTCTAAAAATGCGAACGAGAGATAAGAAGGGCTTTAAGAGAGCTGGTTTCTTGTATGACAAGTTCTATAGACTACAAAAATATTATATAATTAATGTCCTCTTTGACATTGGACAATGCATATATTAGTGCTACAGTGGGCTGCTATGCAAAAGTCAGAAGAGTGATGAAACAAATTAAAACCACATTTTCGTGTATCCCCAGCTTAGCTGAGTCAAATCGCACTAGAATTGTCAATATATTCTGTCTCAATTTTTTTCTAGTGCTTTCGAAATGCCACGAAAATGAAACAACACTATACAAAGTCTTTCAGAAATCTGTTCTCTGTCAAATGTCTAAAAATTTGAACGAGAGGTAAGAAGGGCTTTAAGAGAGCTGGTTTCTTGTATGACAAGTTCTATAGACCACAAAAATATTATATAATTGATAACCTGTTTGTCATTGGACAATGCATATATTAGTGCTACAGTGGGCTGCTATGCAAAAGTCAGAAGAGTGATGAAACAAATTAAAACCACATTTTCGTGTATCCCCAGCTTAGCTGAGTCAAACCGTACTAGAATTGTCAATATATTCTGCCTCAATTTTATTCTAGAGCATTCGAAATGCCCTGAGAAATGGTGATCCATTTGAAACGACACTATAGGCCTACAAAGTCTTTCAGCAATCTGTTCTTTGTTAAATGTCTAAAAAATCGAACGAGAGATAAGAAGGGGTTTAAGAGAGCTGGTTTCTTGTATGACAAGTTCTATAGACCACAAAAATATTATATAATTAATGTCCTCTTTGACATTGGACAATGCATATATTAGTGCTACAGTGGGCTGATATGCAAAAGTCAGAAGAGTGATGAAACAAATTAAAGCCACATTTTCGAGTATCCCCAGCCTAGCTGAGTCAAACCGTACTAGAATTGTCAATATATTCTGCCTCAATTTTATTCTAGAGCATTCGAAATGCCCCGAGAAATGGTGATCCATCTGAAACGACACTATAGGCCTACAAAGTCTTTCAGCAATCTGTTCTTTGTTAAATGTCTAAAAAATCGAACGAGAGATAAGAAGGGGTTTAAGAGAGCTGGTTTCTTGCATGACAAGTTCTATAGACCACAAAAAAATTATATAATTAATGTCCTCTTTGACATAGGACATTCCATATATTAGTGCTACAGTAGGCTGATATGCAAAAGTCAGAAGAGTGATGAAACAAATTAAAACCACATTTTCGTGTATCCCCAGCTTAGCTGAGTCAAACCGTACTAGAATTGTCAATATATTCTGCCTCAATTTTATTCTAGAGCATTCGAAATGCCCCGTAAAATGGTGATCCATTTGAAACGACACTATAGGCCTACAAAGTCTTTCAGCAATCTGTTCTTTGTTAAATGTCTAAAAAATCGAACGAGAGATAAGAAGGGGTTTAAAAGAGCTGGTTTCTTGTATGACAAGTTCTATAGACCACAAAAATATTATATAATTAATGTCCTCTTTGACATCGGACAATGCATATATTAGTGCTACAGTGGGCTGCTATGCAAAAGTCAGAAGAGTGATGAAACAAATTAAAACCACATTTTCGTGTATCCCCAGCTTAGCTGAGTCAAACCGTACTAGAATTGTCAATATATTCTGCCTCAATTTTATTCTAGAGCATTCGAAATGCCCCGAGAAATGGTGATCCATCTGAAACGACACTATAGGCCTACAAAGTCTTTCAGCAATCTGTTCTTTGTTAAATGTCTAAAAAATCGAACAAGAGATAAGAAGGGGTTTAAGAGAGCTGGTTTCTTGTATGACAAGTTCTATAGACCACAAAAATATTATATAATTAATGTCCTCTTTGACATTGGACAATGCATATATTAGTGCTACAGTGGGCTGCTATGCAAAAGTCAGAAGAGTGATGAAACAAATTAAAACCACATTTTCGTGTATCCCCAGCTTAGCTGAGTCAAACCGTACTAGAATTGTCAATATATTCTGTCTCAATTTTTTTCTAGAGCTTTCGAAATGCCACGAAAATGAAACAACACTATACAAAGTCTTTCAGAAATCTGTTCTGTGTCAAATGTCTAAGAATTCGAATGAGAGATAAGAAGGGCTTTAAGAGAGCTGGTTTCTTGTATGACAAGTTCTATAGACCACAAAAATATTATATAATTGATAACCTGTTTTTTTACATTGGACAATGCATATATTAGACTATTAGTGCTACAGTAGGCTGATATGCAAAAGTCAGAAGAGTGATGAAACAAATTAAAACCACATTTTCGTGTATCCCCAGCTTAGCTGAGTCAAACCGTACTAGAATTGTCAATATATTCTGCCTCAATTTTTTTCTAGAGCATTGAAATGCCCCGAAAAATGGTGATCCATTTGAAACAACACTATAGGCCTACAAAGTCTTTCAGCAATCTGTTCTTTGTTAAATGTCTAAAAAATCGAATGAGAGATAAGAAGGGGTTTAAAAGAGCTGGTTTCTTGTATGACAAGTTCTATAGACCACAAAAATATTATATAATTAATGTCCTCTTTGACATCGGACAATGCATATATTAGTGCTACAGTGGGCTGTTATGCAAAAGTCAGAAGAGTGATGAAACAAATTAAAACCACATTTTCGTGTATCCCCAGCTTAGCTGAGTCAAACCGTACTAGAATTGTCAATATATTCTGCCTCAATTTTATTCTAGAGCATTCTGCCCTGAAAATGCCACGAAAAATGAAACAACACTATACAAAGTCTTTCAGAAATCTGTTCTCTGTCAAATGTCTAAAAAATCGAACGAGAGATAAGAAGGGGTTTAAGAGAGCTGGTTTCTTGTATGACAAGTTCTATAGACCACAAAAATATTATATAATTGATAACCTGTTTGTCATTGGACAATGCATATATTAGACTATTAGTGCTACAGTAGGCTGATATGCAAAAGTCAGAAGAGTGATGAAACAAATTAAAGCCACATTTTCGTGTATCCCCAGCTTAACTGAGTCAAACCGTACTAGAATTGTCAATATATTCTGTCTCAATTTTTTTCTAGTGCTTTAAAATGCCATTTGAAAAATGAAACAACACTATACAAAGTCTTTCAGAAATCTGTTCTCTGTCAAATGTCTAAAAATTCGAACGAGAGATAAGAAGGGCTTTAAGAGAGCTGGTTTCTTGTATGACAAGTTCTATAGACCACAAAAATATTATATAATTAATGTCCTTCTTTGACATTGGACAATGCATATATTAGTGCTACAGTGGGCTGCTATGCAAAAGTCAGAAGAGTGATGAAACAAATTAAAACCACATTTTCGTGTATCCCCAGCTTAACTGAGTCAAACCGTACTAGAATTGTCAATATATTCTGCCTCAATTTTATTCTAGAGCATTCGAAATGCCCCGAAAAATGGTGATCCATTTGAAACGACACTATAGGCCTACAAAGTCTTTCAGCAATCTGTTCTTTGTTAAATGTCTAAAAAATCGAACGAGAGATAAGAAGGGGTTTAAGAGAGCTGGTTTCTTGTATGACAAGTTCTATAGACCACAAAAATATTATATAATTAATGTCCTCTTTGACATTGGACAATGCATATATTAGTGCTACAGTGGGCTGCTATGCAAAAGTCAGAAGAGTGATGAAACAAATTAAAACCACATTTTCGTGTATCCCCAGCTTAGCTGAGTCAAACCGTACTAGAATTGTCAATATATTCTGCCTCAATTTTATTCTAGAGCATTCTGAAATGCCCCAAAAATGGTGATCCATTTGAAAACGACACTATAGGCCTACAAAGTCTTTCAGCAATCTGTTCTTTGTTAAATGTCTAAAAATCGAACGAGAGATAAGAAGGGGTTTAAAAGAGCTGGTTTCTTGTATGACAAGTTCTATAGACCACAAAAATATTATATAATTAATGTCCTCTTTCACATCGGACAATGCATATATTAGTGCTACAGTGGGCTGCTATGCAAAAGTCAGAAGAGTGATGAAACAAATTAAAACCACATTTTCGTGTATCCCCAGCTTAGCTGAGTCAAACCGTACTAGAATTGTCAATATATTCTGTCTCAATTTTTTCTACAGCTTTCGAAATGCCACGAAAATGAAACAACACTATACAAAGTCTTTCAGAAATCTGTTCTGTGTCAAATGTCTAAAAATTCGAATGAGAGATAAGAAGGGCTTTAAGAGAGCTGGTTTCTTGTATGACAAGTTCTATAGACCACAAAAATATTATATAATTATAACCTGTTTGATTGGAAAATGCATATATTAGTGCTACAGTGGGCTGCTATGCAAAAAGTCAGAAGAGTGATGAAACAAATTAAAACCACATTTTTCGTGTATCCCCAGCTTAGCTGAGTCAAACTGTACTAGAATTGTCAATATATTCTGCCTCAATTTTATTCTAGAGCATTCAAATGCCCCCGAAATGGTGATCCATCTGAAACGACACTATAGGCCTACAAAGTCTTTCAGCAATCTGTTCTTTGTTAAATGTCTAAAAAATCGAACAAGAGATAAGAAGGGGTTTAAGAGAGCTGGTTTCTTGTATGACAAGTTCTATAGACCACAAAAATATTATATAATTGATAACCTGTTTGTCATTGGACAATGCATATATTAGTGCTACAGTAGGCTGATATGCAAAAGTCAGAAGAGTGAT